>JBAMAX010004145.1:0-50324 GCA_037043745.1 Chymomyza amoena | reverse complement strand
AGTCTAGAATATTGGAAACCTGTATGCCATTCGAAAGGGGCTGCCTAGAGCAATTTAAAACACCAAGACTTTTCGACTTTGGGCCAGTATTTTACAAGTTATGTCTAAAATTTAGACTAAAATTGTGTATAAAAAATCGATCGTTTTACAAACCTTTGCATTAAAGGAAAGTTTCCAAGCAGCACGCTTATGCTTCCAAACTCCACTATATCCATTAAAATAACAAATTCTAAAGTCTCTGGTTAATTTATTTTTTTGACACCTCTGAAGAGGACTTATTAAACAAATTTGTGTCCTAAATTTGAGTAACCTAATTTAGAAAAACGCATTATTTCCGCATTTATGGAAATGTTTTATGTTGTCCCCAACAAAGTTTTTTTATCCAGATCGACTCCATGATATGGATGAGAGTTTTTAAATGGGATTGTGGCCCCATTAATAGTAAGCGGCGGACAAGGACTTCGCCTAAGCGTGAACAAAACGGAAGAAGATTTGGTTCAATTTAACTGAATGCTCTAGCATTTTGCCCACTTTTAAGTTTCACCAGCTCTATCAACAGGCATCGGCTGCTTCTTGGAACTTTGATCACAATTTTCCAACTAGTGAAATAAAATTGGGGGCCATCAATAAAGCTCCGTATGTTGAAGTTTGGATTAAGCCCTGCTAAGAATATTGCTGTGTCGTGGCCAAATATAGAAACAAGGCAGCCGGTTAGATTTGAGAGGCGGTGAAAGATAGGCTTGATAGGCACCCTGCAGGGAATTTAATAGAAGCACGTCCGAAGTAAATCATGAATGATTTCCCTTAATAGATTTCAACTCTATTTTGTGTGAAAACAAAAAATTATTATTATTATTATTTTCATCGATATGAATTTGATCTTATTTAAGTGAATTAAAGTTGGTGAGTAGCAATGAATTTACCAAGTTTCTACAACCATTTATGTCAAGATGGTGATTAATTATTCTTGAACTGAGTTCTTTGGTGCATTCAAATTCAACTGAGCTTTAGCAGTGCACCTGCACACACTTTATTTTATTGATTCAAGAAATAGTCTACGATTTCAGATGATTCCAATGTATAAAGTATAAAGTGCTCTTAGTATAACATTTACAAATTGACAGCAAATAGCAATCTATAAAACTTATCGAGAGGGATGCTTTTGATTGATTATTGATTTTCATTGCATTAGTGCGAATATTTGGTAAAGTTTCATTTAATCGTGAAAATTTTAACCATTCAATTATATACTTCATCGTATTTCCAAGCACTTGGCGCAATAGTCATGTTTTCTACATACAATAGTGGAAAAAAGTATTTTGACGTAAGACAAAAAATTTCATTTGAAAATATCACATAATTATATATTTTATGAATTAGTTATGATAAATTAAGCTAATCAAAACACATAAGTGTATTATATTGTGGCTTAGAAACTTGGAACGATTTTTAATAAATGTTAGTGAACAATAGTACTATTAGTTCATAATATTGTACAAAATAATTTGCCAGATGAAGATAGAAATCATTTTTTGTGTATGTATTGATCGTCGCTTAAGCAAGACTAACAGCAACGAAGGTGAGTTTTTCCGCTTGTCGCGCATAAGCACATACACAAAAAATGATTTTTTGTTGCTAATGCTCGCAATTAACGCGTATTCCGACACATAAAAATATACTGTGCTCGATCCTTTTGAGAATGATCGCATATTTTTGCGTACATAATTTCTCAAACGTTTATTACATAAATAAAAATTAATATATTTGACCTCAATGGTTGAGAAATTGTTTAAATTTTCAATTGTTTATAAAAAAATTTTTTTACAAGCATCAAAACATATATATGCAGTTACAAAAAATGTATTTCGATAGTATAATCTCTTGTCAATCTGTAGTTAAAAAATTGTTTCAAACGGACTTTAACTTTCGGAGAAAAACGTGTCTTATCTCATCGCTGCATAAATTTTTTTAATTTTTTAATTGTTCATAAAAAATCAATCATTCAAAATTTAAAAAAAAATTTCAGAATGTACATCTGAATCATCAAACTCGATGCTGGCAAAATTTCATAACAAAATATGAACTTCGGTAATTTTTTGGTCCACTTGAGAAAGCCTGACCCATATATATAAAAATATATATTTTTGATAATTTTTTATATTTTTGATATCGACAATATTTTTAGGAAATGCTCTAAAAATGTTAGTATAATAATTGTTTTAATGAACTTAGTTATCCAAAAACAAAAACCAATACCCTATAGACTGTGCGCTAGACTACCATCCCAGAGGTTGTGTATTCGAATCCCACGTTAAGCATGGTCCAGCATTTTCCATTTTTCCTATTTCCCTAATTTTTCCTGTCTATTTTATATCCTATTTACTGTTTTATCATGTTTTAACATCAAATTTAAAGTTAGTGTAAAATTTTCACTTGCAGCTGCTTACAATTCACAAGTGGTTTAAGCGTGAATCCACTTATACTACCTCAGATTTGAATGCGAATTATTCAACATTTTTCTTTTTAGTTTTATATTTATTGTATTGCATGAGTATATTAATGAATAAGTAGTGCAGCAACGTTCGGATGCTTGAGCTTTATCTTTTATCTTTTATAGCTTGAGCTTTATCTTTTATATATCTACTCTTTCTGAAAGTACGTTTACAATGGAAAATGAAAGCATCATCTGAGAGTCAAGCGTCGCGACGTGGGCGCAGTACACGAGTTGAAGGTGGGATCACACCGACGTTCTTCGGCTTGTATTCTGCATCTGGGTCATTTTTTCTTTTTTTGGTCTTGGGAGCAGGAGTCTTCGGCTTGTTGGTCTTGGGAGTAAGAGTCCTCGGCTTCTTAGCATCACTTAAGGGTGGAAGTTTCTCCAATATCGATGGATTTTCTTTGTACTGGCTTAACATAGAAGCTTTAACTAACATTAATTATAATGTTATTTAACAGCGTACTTTCAACGTTTTCCTTCTTAATTATACCCTGTACCGTATGGTACCAAGGGATATTAATTTTAAATGTATGTAACATATAGAAGGAGACGTCGGAGACACCCCAAAGTTACCTAAAATATGATCAGGGTGAATAGAGAAGTCGATATACCCATGTCCGTCTGTCCGTCCGTCTGTCCGTCCGTGTGAACGCCTAGATCTCAGAGATGGTAAGAGCTAGAGTTACCGAACTTTCACATAAGATCCCATATTATTCCATAGGAGGTAAGTTTATTTTATTTTTTTGATATCGGGGTTAAATTATATAGCTCCCATAGGGGTGTTTGAGACGACCTCGACAAGAAAAAAAGTTTTAGATGGATAATTCGTTTGTTTATGAAGATATCGTAACCAAATTTGGTATAATGCTTAAGAACTATAAAAAACTTACAAGTGCCAAATTTGGTCGCAATATTTTAAAAAACAAACGAAATACAGCAAATTTTGTTAAAAAATCGATTTTTTGGAAGACAATTACTATGGGAGCTACATGATATAGCTTCTTTCCAAACCCGTAAAGCAATCGAAAATCGGTTGAAAAATGGCGACATTGTGATTGTGGGAGTGATCGCAGTACCCGAAAAACGGTTTTTAAGCAATAACTTCCGATTTTGGGGGTGTTAGACTATTTTGAAAAACGCTATCGTGATCTACTCGTCAAGACCTATAACGTACACTAGGTCACTTGAAAAGTTCTTTGATTTTTTTCAATTTTGTAGGACAGTGTAATTAATAAATATTCATTTTGTAACCTAAAAATTTTTTTGTACTTTTTTTTAAAATTAGGGAAACTTCCTTATTGAATACCCCTCGTACTTTTGTGTGTCCTATTATGCGGCTTTTTACATTGGATAAATTTTCTTAAATAGCTGGCTCCTGAATACCTTTATATCCCATTATCGACATGGATACGTAAGGATTGACAGATTCCTGGGGGACTCCAGCAATCTTTATTTATTTTCGGACTTCGGAATTATGATATCCCCTGCACAATCTTTTATTTATTTTATTTCTTCGCTACATAAATAAATAAATAATTAAATAAAAGTATAAATTAAATTTTGAAAGACTTTTTATGTTTAGGGATCATTAATATATGTGTCGATTGATTTTTTTTATATATATATTTATTTTTTATTTACCAAATTAAAAATTAAATTAATATAAACATACATACATACATACAGATTTACATAATAATTACAATAATAACAAATAGATTCGATTCAATCTACTAAATATTTCAATGCCTTAACTCTGAAAAAGTCCAGGACTTCGAGATTCATACATCTTTAAACATTTCCTCATAATGTCTAGAAAGAAAACACGAGCTGATATACCGTTTTAGATCATAAGACAACTTCTGAGTGGTGGAGGGTGGAGATGTTGCAGTTGTCGAGCTCGGCATGTCCTTTCTAAAAAGATGAATAAAATGGTTTAAAGTTCACCTTTCACCAAAACTTTAAAAGAACGATTTCCAAAAAATGATTTTAGGATTTCATAATAGGGAGCAGGAAGGGATAATTTATACCAAAATTGGTTATACAACTTATATTGTTTTATACTCTGCTGTAATTTTTATTAAGTGAATTTTTTAACAACCTTTTATTTATTATAACTAATAATTTTAAAAAATGTTTAGCACTCCGTGATTACTATTTCTATTTGCTGGCTTTTCAGGAAGAAAGGTTTAGAATATTTTTAATTTAAAAAATTAATAATAATTTATTTTTCATAAGTTTTATATAGTTTATATTTTATTTATGAAAACAAAATCAATGTATGCATGTATAGACTTTATGTGTTCAAAATAATGGTTTATATACAAAATATTATTTATTTATTTATTTGAATTTAGTATACACTAATATACTTAAGAACTAGAGAACTAACAACATTGTGATTTAAATTAATGTCAATAGTTTTTATTGATTTATTTTTGTAAGCATTTTGAAATAATTTTTATTTTTAAACATTATTTTTTATAGTTTTGAATGAAATTAGGAAGGGATGATGAATTCACTACTTATAAGCGGGTCCTTAAATTTGAAGCTAAGTTTGGAATGTACATCCAAGATATAAATAAAAAAATTCAGTAAATCAATGGAATAGGAAGGAAAAATTAAAAAACTATTTTTTTCAATTCAACAAAAGTTCTTTGAATAAATATACAACCTTAAAACCTATTATTTAATTCAGAATTAATTATACTTTATAATTTTATATTAATAAATAAATAAAACTGTAATGAACGTCTATAAAGGCACCATAAAAGACTGCCGAAAAGTCTTGTTGATGAAAATCCACTCAAGATGATTTAAGAAGCAGCTAAAACCAAAGTTACACTAAAATGATGAAAAACTAAACAACACACAATTTTAATTTAAAAGAGAGCCCAAGCTCGGTCGTGAGATATATTACTTCCGGGGTCCCGAAAAAATATCCCTCCACCTGGCTTGTCGATTTTATTGTAAAAGTATATGTATAAAACAACAAATATTGTCTTGAATGTAATTTATAAAAAAAAATTCCAATTAAAATTGTTTCAATCTGTAAGCGTTAGCTATACATATATAGAAACTATGAAACTAAATGTAAAAGGAATTTAATTTTATATGCATAAATAAATAATTGAAACAAAAAAAAACATCTTTTTTTAATATTCGGAAGTTTTCAGATGGTTGTGGAAATTGCAGGATCTAGACTGCTCAATCGTATCAAGTTGAGAGTGGGCAGCTTAGAAACAGCAGTTCGAAGAAATTCAATCAAAATTCATTTTTGGAAAAACTGAGAAAACAATAAATTTTAGTCCACCAAAGTATCAGGCGCACAGTAGTGCCAAAAAATCAGCAGGCAACTTAAATTAGCAACTAAAAGTATGCTACATTTTTTTGGCAAAAACTTCTTATAATTTTTCCATACAAAATGGTCTGGCTAGCAGCTGAACTACCAGGCGAACAGAAATGCAGAATATGCAGAAAGTAACTTTAAATTAGTCAACTAAAAGTATGCTACATAATTTTAGCAGAAACCATTTTTTTTGGAGAGTGTGGCATACTTTTAGTGATAGTTTCATGAACATTTTTATTTTGCAGCCGCTTGCTTATCGTTTCTGCTCGCCTGGTAGCTGAAATCCGTTCAGTCAAAATTTTCTATTAAAATTTTAGCTAAATGCTCTGAAAACTTAAATTTTTAATTTGAGTAGCTGTTTAATAACAACAAAATGTTTCTTTCTACAGATTCTTCCACTTACAATATTTGAAATATTTTTTAAAAATATTCTTTTTTAAAAACAAAAACCACATTTTTTTTAATGTTATTTCAGTTTATTTTTATTTCAAAAATAATCATAATTATAAATAATAAAATATAGTTATTAACAATTTTAGCTTATTTCTATTTATTATTTCATAAATTTAGTAAGCTTAATAATAACAATAATGATTTAAAAAAATTATAATAAAATATTGTAGCTTACAATTTTATGTTATATTATTATTTGATAAATTTAGTTAGTTCAAGAATTTGTTTTATTCTTTATATTATTTTAACAATAATAACAACAATTAGAAAAATTAAAATAAAATATTGTTACTTATTGTTTTAGCTTGCTTTATTTTTAGCTTTATTATTTTATAATAATCAGCTTATTTATATGCAAAATAATTTTTAAAAAGAAATAATTAATAATATTTAAAAAAAAGTATATTTTAATATTTAAATGAAAATTATATACAATATAATTTTTAAACAGAAATTAATAAATATGTATAGAAAATAGTATATTACAATATTAATAAATTATACACAAAATGTTTATTATTTATTATGTACAAAATAATTGTTAAATATAAACAATTAATAATATCAAGAAAATAGCATATTCTAATATTTAAAAATTATACACAAAATGTTAATTAATAAAAATTATATAGAATAAAATAAAGCTTGTGTATCCTAACTTAAATATTTATTTAAAAAAGATGTATATATTTTTTTTTTTTTGTCAGGGTGGGTTTTTTGTATACAGGTTTGCTTTAGTCTCCTTATCAAGTAGAGCTTCTGTTTCAAGCTTAAGATAAATTATATATAAAAATAATGGGCAAACTTGACTCGCCATTTACGCCACTTGCCCTCGGAATTTTGAAATCTTAGTCTTTAATTGGTTCAAGAACATCAATATGAAGCCCTGTGCAAAGATTTAGTCCTTCAAAAAGCGTTTCAGCTTTTACTTTTTGGTGCCAAAAACGAATTTGGATTCACCATTACCTCTGCTCGAATTCGCGCCTTAGTCTGTAAGAAATTAACCAAAAGTTCTTCAAAAACTTATGTAGAATCATGGGCTGTACGTTGATCGGCACTCAGGTCAAAATATTTAAATATAATAAATGTAGAATAATAATAATATAATAAATATATAGATAAACTTAGAAAGTAAAATACTATATTTTATTCTGTTTGCTACATAAAGCATGCCAAGTTGGCAAATTGGCAAATGTTAATGTGGCATACAAATATTATACTTGAGCTTACACTGCCTATGTGTAACTTAATATAATAAAAGAAACATCGGCATAAGAGATCCGTTCATACGTGCGAATGAGTTGTAACTGTGGACTTTTTGACCTAATGATGAGGACGATGATGAAAATGATGATGATGCTGTTGCGTAGTCACTTTGTAATATAAAAGCTGCTAATGGCCCAATTTGGTGCCACAATTTGAAGAAATGGAGCTGTGCACGTACTCGGCTGCTTTTTAGAACGCATAAAATTCGCAGACATACCAACACACCTGCAATCGAAACAATTAGCTTTTGGCCAACACTTACAATTTAACAGTTATTATAAGTCACTTAAGTGTTTGTTTATATACTAAAAATAATATTGTGTACTTGCAAATGACAATTAATTTTAATTAAAGTATTGGGTCTACATATATTATAATTAATTTTTTTGTGGCTTGAAGCAACTTTTTGCTGTTATTGTCGCAGCTCTCACGTCTGGAAGGCAGCCTTTGCAGAAACTTATCCACAACTTTACGAGCACAGTTAAAGATTTCTTCTTTGGGGAATGCTCTTTTAGCGACCTTTTTTTTTTGAGAACATTAAGAATGTTTTTCCAATTGTTTCTAAAAGTATTCAATATATTATATGTCTACAATAAAAGATTGCGGGTTAGGATTTAAAATAAAAAAATATCTTTATTCAAAAATCAAATCTTAACAGTACCGAATTCACGGACTATAAGTAACATGCCGATACTAGTCTTAAACTGAACTGCTCACTGCTGCTACTTCAATACAAAAGGAAACCTCTGATTCTTGGATGATTCCCATGGATATCGGCAAAGTGCTGTCGTAAACATAATTGTTCAATTGTGAACTTGAGACTCTGCCTAATCAGCGACAAGGCCGCCTGCTTAGAATACTTAAGATAAACATAATTGAACCCAAAGCACTTACGCATAAACATGAACCCTTGGAACACACATAAATCGCATAGTTTACGGTAAGTTTTATGAAACATGCTGCTTGCCTATACGAGGTGTGTCCCAAAAGTAAGGTGACTTTTCAAATTTCGCGCGCAACGTATTTTCGATTATCGATTTTTTTTTTGTTTTGTTGTGTTGGTACACTCTTCCCGAACATCTGTACCAAATTTCAAGTGAATGGCATTTTTTGTTTGGTTGTGAGAGGCGTAAAGGTTATAAGTGTTATATATATGGATCAACGGACTTGCATCAAGTTTTGTGTAAAAAATAAAATTAAGTGCTCCGTAACACTTGAAATGTTGACAGTAGCATACGGTGAAACTATTCTGAGTAAAAAATATGTTTACAAGTGGTACAAACTCTTCCAAGATGACCGGGAAGATGCCAATGACGAGCCTCGCTCTGGACGCCCAAGCACGTCAACAACTGATGAAAACGTTCAAGCAGTGAAGAAAATTGTTTTGGAAAATCGTCGAATTACTATCAAAGAAGTTACTGAGGATGTCGGTATATCGCTTGGCTTGTGCCATGAAATTTTTTCTAACGTTTTGGGCATGAGACGTGTGTCAGCGAAGTTTGTTCCGAAATGGCTAAATTTTGACAAAAAAAAAACCGTAGCATGAGCATCGCTCAAGAGCTGTTGAATGACGTCAACGTCGACCCAGATTTACTCAAAAGGGTCATAACTGGGGACGAATCATGGGTATATGGTTATGATATCGAAACCAAAGCCCAATCGTCCCAATGGAAGCGGCCAGAAGAGCCAAGACCGATAAAAGCACGCCAAGTTCGATCAAATGTCAAAGTTTTGCTCACTGTTTTCTTCGATTACCATGGCGTGGTGCATCAGGAGTTCTCACCATATGGTCGTACCGTCAATAAACTTTATTATCTGGAAGTTATGCGCCGTTTGCGAGAAGCAATACGAAGAAATCGTCCAGAATTGGGGAAAAACAATTCATGGCATTTGCATCACGATAATGCCCCTGCTCACTCATCTTTGCTTGTGAGAGATTTTTTGGCCAAAAACAACACCACAATCATGCCTCAGCCCCGATATTCACCGGATTTGGCCCCATGTGACTTTTTCTTGTTCCCAAAACTAAAGAGACGTATGAAAGGACAGAAATTTGCAACGATTGAAGAGATAAAGACTGCATCGCTGGAAGCTATACCGAAAAGTGCTTATGAGAAGTGCTTTGAGGATTGGAAAAACCGTTGGCATAAGTGTATTGTATCTGAGGGGGATTATTTTGAAGGGGACGACATAAATATTGATAAATAAATAAGTATTTTTTCTTAAAAATACAAAGTCACCTTACTTTTTGAACACACCTCGTATGTGTGATCGTTTTGGGACACATTGCGCACTTAATGTCATGATCATAAATTAGACGATGCACTTGACATAGTTCATGTAACAATTAAGTACGCTGCTGCTTACAAAACAGCGTTTATTATGTATGTACCTTAGAAATACTGAAGAAACTGAAGAAATTAGATAAAAGCAGAGATCGGTAATTTTAGCGCAGTACTATAAATCGTACTCAATAAAGTGATACATTCCAGTACAATAATTATAGCATACTCTTATTGTTAAATAAAAGGCATGGGTGTAGTTGACAATATGGATATATCACTATACATATGTATGTATTTCTTTTATTTATTAATTCATTTATATTATACCAACGATGGCCCCGACTTTACGAACCTTTGAAATAAATAAATAAAATAAATAAATCATCGCAACGAATACCATTTGATACATTTTTGCACCTTTGTACATCTTTGGTTGCATTTGACGACTCCATGTAAAAACGATTGTTTTATATCATATACCAATATTATTTTAGTTGGATTTTCAAACGGAGAACCAATCCCCTACTTTTTTTTAAAGTGCACTTTCTGGGAACGTATCTACTGTGTGAAAACAGAATTATGTATATTTCCCAGGCAGCCCTAGAATGTATGCTATGATTTTTATAAAGCATGTGCAATGCTGTATAAATATAAGTTTCTTTAAATTATTTATCAAAAGACGGAGTTCAAGGTTAAGGTAAGGGACACATACTCATCCACATATACTATGAGAGCCGGAGTGCGACAGGGCAGTGTTCTTGGTCCGCTCCTCTATTCTTTGTACACCTCTGACATACCCAGCCCTTCTTCACAACATATGGATGCTCCCTCTAAGGCCATTATTGCGACATATGCAGACGATATAGCAGTCATCTACAACTCCAAAAGTCACCTAGAAGCAAGTGCTGGACTACAGGGGTATCTTGATAATCTCGCAGCTTGGTGCAAACGGTGGAATCTAAAAATTAACCCGCTTAAAACTTTAAATCCATGTTTCACCCTAAAAACGCTGAGAACGAACACCCCCCAATCCAGCTGGAAGGAGTAGCTCTGGAGCAACCAGCGCAGGCGAAATACCTTGGCATCACTCTGGACAAGCGCCTTACCTTCGGACCGCACCTCATAGCTGCGGTGAAAAAATGTCACCACAGACTGCAACAACTGCGATGGCTCAACAACAAGAGGAGCACCTTGCCGCTGAGATGCAAAAGAGCTGTCTACGTGCACTGTATTCTGCCGATATGGCTCTATGGCGTACAGATCTGGGGAATTGCAGCCAAGTCCAATTACAAACGTGTACAGGTACTGCAGAATCGAGTACTACGCCAAGTTACCAATTGTCCCTGGTACGAACGCGGTTCCACACTCCATAAGGACCTCAAAGTGCTTTCAATTGAAGAGCAGATTGGCAGGCACACAAGCAGATACACCGAGAGGTTGCTGAGACACCGAAGCCAGCTCGCAAGAGGTCTACTCCCTGCAAGGCATCTAAGGCGACTTAGACGGCAAGGTTTTGCCAAAACAATTGTAAGCCAGTAAGGCTACCTACAATTAATTCCTCACACTGTGTTTGAGGTTCGGCTCCATATATATTTTCTTTCTTGTGTTGTTAAAGTACTTAAATTTTATTGTACAGGTTCTACACTAAATAATAATAAAAAAAAAGACGGCTCATTTACCAATTTGATAATGGTATAGGATATTCTTAAGATGGCCAAATTAGAAAAATACGCGTTGGATTTTCCAACTGTTTTTTTACAAATATTAAGCAAAAGTTTTTAGTTTTAGTTGGCAGAAAAGTTAAAAATTATAAAACTACAGAAAACAACTTAGTATATTGAAGTACGAAATAAGACTGAATTATTACAGGCTTGGCAAAGCTGCTTTTATAGGCACAGCACATCGATAGTGATCCTGAAAGCAGAATGAGAAGCGATTACTTATCGAAGTATCACTTTATGCGATAACAATTAAAAGTTTATTTAATTCGATTAATTCGAAGCGGTTACTTATCCAAGCGCCAATTGGTGCGATAGTTGTCAAATTAACGTACTTGATTTTTTATACTTCGAATATATAAAATTCTTAATTTATATTATTAGCTATTACTTATTATTAAATCTATTCTTGTGTTCACTTTATGATTTTTCTGCTTGCCTTACTAAAAATTTATATTCAAAGCAAATATTTACATTTAAATAGTAGGGCATTTACTTAAAAAATATAAAACTCATATTATAGTGTTCATTAACTAATTTTTTATAAATATTATTGCTGAGATTTGATGAAGGCCTAAAGTAATAATTAACAATTTTCGTATTCAATTTCCAACATTTCGCTTCTACGAATGTTTATCTTGTTAAAGCGTATAAGGGACTAACCTGTTCTCATTAAAACTAGCTTTAATTTAAAGTTATTTCTATCCTCAAAGTTCCAGCTCATAAAAGATAGAGTAAGTTATAAACAATTTATTTGTAAATGCTGCACGAATTCTCTTTACACAAATTTGATTTAACGCGATTCAAAAAAAAATATGTAAAAATCCTTCTATTAATAATTTACGCGATTTAATTTGAAGTAGCGCGATTTAAAAAATCCTCAATTATTTTAAGAAAAAATAAATCCTTAAAGTATAAAAATAATTTAAAGAACAATTAACTGTTATAGATATTTTTACAGTTTGAAAACAGCAGATAGAAAATGTTTTTAGGTGCGGAAATATCATAAGTTGTTTATTCTTGTATTATTACTCCATTAGCTTTTAATGTAATAACAATTATTCCTGTGCTAATTGTATAAAATCATGTTAAATAATGACGTCTTTTAATTTCAATCAGTTTCTTGTAAAAAGGTTCAAATTAAACCGCGTATAAATATATATAAAGTGAACACCCCAAATCGCGAACAAATTTTTTTGTGCATTGTCTGCTCCAAAACTTGAACAAGGCTAAAAAATTCTATTACATGAACAATAAAATTTTGAATGTTTGCATGTTATTTGCATTGAGCTTAAAAAATTCTGATCTTGGGAATAGTGAGTTATGTTTTTTATTTGGCAATTTGGGCTAGCATAGAGCGTTTTGTCTTAGCTTGAATCTACGCAGAAAATAAATGAGTTGTAAAAAACCTGTGTGCTTGAAGTTCAAATAAAAACCTAAGATTCTCGGTTTTTTGCGAAACGGATCGAGTTGGACGTGCTTAGTGACAGAATACAATGTTGCTAAATCAACAATTTGTGGCATTAAAATTTGTTGGGCCTGGAAAACGATAAACGTTCTGCACTAAAGAGGTTGGTTTATTCGTATGCAGGAAAAAGTAATAACACTCCATTCAAACTTAAGGGAACGTGAAAGTGATTTCCACCCTAGTGATAAATGGCTTCAAGGATTTAAAAACAGATTCTTAATTCGACTTCCTCAAAAATCAAGTGAAAAACTTTCTTCGCAGCCTCAGCTAGTGGAACCATTTAAAGGGAAACATAAAGCTAAAATGGCTGAATTGGAGTTGTGGAACGAAGGCGTCGATAAAAACTATATGACTGTACTGAAACGCCTAAGAGAGAAAGCTGTGTTTCAATTAATAGAAAAACAGAAAATGATCACTGATTTTTTTAAAATCAAAACAACAATAAAGTATGAATAAAAAAGTGTGTTTGGCATTCGAAAATGTGAACACTTTCGTTAAATTGAACTTCCTTGGGCTTAATTATTTCATGTTATCGATTGTGCACTGAATTCCAGTAAATATTGTTTTTTCATATGTAGGAGCCTTATAGCAAAATTGGTTTTATATATATCTAGGTTAAGCTGCCTAGATTGATTACTATCAATTAGGGAACAAGTTAAATTACATTATATAGGTTAGGTTAGGTTAGGTTACGCTGGCCGGCCACAACAGAGTGCAGCCTAGCATAGACCTTTTGGTCCTTAGCTGTGCCAGATTCGAGGTTATTACGCAACGTTATGGTCAGTTAAAAATTTTACTTTTTAGCGAAATTAAGTATCCGCCCAACTTGTAGCCTGGCCACCTCTTCTAGACCGACAAACGCTGGTTCTCCTAGGGTGGTCAGACGATGTCTAGAGATGGCTGGGCAGTCGCAGAGTACGTGTGCTAGGGTCTCAGGGACTTCTGGATCCCTGCAGATCCTGCATGATTCGCTTGCCGTTAGTCCCATCATATGCGCATGCTTCGCTAAGAGGCAATGCCCTGTTAGCACACCCGTGATGGTCCTGCATTCAGTGCGTGAGAGTTTCATTATGAAGTTACTTTGTTTCCTGCCGTAATGAGCCAGCATGATTTTCGCTGTGTGACAGCTGTCTAGATTTTTCCATCTAGCTTCAGCTCTGCGCTTCACGTTGCACTCCAGCATAACGTAGAGGTGTTTTATCGGTCGGCGTACGTCGTGTATTTGTCCCTCCGGAAGCCCAACACCGCTTTTGGCAATTGCATCCACCATTTCATTCCCCATTATGCCTTTATGTCCAGGCACCCAGTAGATATGCAGTTTACGAGCCGCAGCTAATCTCTGGATGGCTGCCTGGCATTCAAGGACTTGGAAGGAGGATGTACAGTGCGATACAATAGCCTTGATAGCGGCTTGACTGTCTATGAAGAGATTAATCTTTGTTCCAGTTGAAGTGTTGGTACATGCCAACTCAGCCGCCTTCATTGCGGCGAATACTTCAGCCTGGAAGATGCTGCAGTGGTCCGGAAGCCTGTAACTTTGACTTACATTAAGCTCGGAGCAGTATACTCCAGCACCAACGCCCTTTTCCATCTTTGAGCCGTCAGTGAATAGGTTATAGGTATTGTGACTGGGTATAAGGCCTTTACGCCAGCCGTCTTCCTCCATCGTCACCTTTACCCTTTTCCCAAATTGTAGCTGCGGTATGACATAGTCAATTTCGTCAGAGAGTCCCTGTCCTATTGAACTATGTCCGTAGCGAATGTTCTTAAAAAGACCCGCCGCTTTTAGGCGCCCAGCTGTACGAGCAGCTGAGTACTCCGCGTAGAGGTCAATCGGAAGTAAGTCTAAAATGATGTTTAGCGCCGCTGTGGGTGTTGACCGGAGAGCCCCTGTAGTGCACAGCGATGCAAGTCGCTGAACGCGTGCCAGTGGCTTCAGGTACGTCGTTTTGTTTGTCGCCTTCCACCAAACTAGGACGCCGTAGAGCAGTATCGGACGAACAATTGCCGTGTAGCACCAATGCATTAGAGTGGGTGAGAGGCCCCAAGTGCAGCCCAGCATTTTTCGGGTACTGCGATCACTCCCACTATCACAACGTCGCCATTTTTCGACCGATTTTCGATTGCTTTACGGCTTTGGAAAGAAGAAGATTCAAGCAATCGAAAATCTGTCGAAAAATGGCGACGTTGTGATAGTGGGAGTGATCGCAGTACCCGAAAAACGGTTTTTAAGCGATAACTTCCGATTTTGGGGGTGTTAGACAATTTTGAAAAACGCTATCGTGATCTACTCGTCAAGACCTACAACGTACACTAGGTCACTTGAAAAGTTCTTTTTCACTGTTGGACAGTGTTATTGTACAATACAAATTGTATTAACAAAACAACACAGGAAGTTTGTATGCCTTTTCATCATGCCACAAATAATTCCCAAACTTCGCCTTCTTTTCGGAAAAATTTAAAACAATTTAATTGAATAATTTCATTAACTTGAGATCTTTTTTTCTCTAAGAAAAATTATATTTTGTTGTTAGAAACAATAGTCTTTATTTAAAAATTTGTAAGTTTTACAAATATTCTTTAAATATGCCATATATTTTAAAAATTGCAATTATTAAATTTAATATAATAATTTAAATATACGAATATTTATCTTATGTGTTTGTGTACAAGTCTTTGACCTTATGACGTCACGTGTGTTCGTAATGCACACATTTCCTCCTTATGTTTTTTTTAACTTTTTGTCGTTACGACTACTTAAAATCGCTTAAAGCCAACCTAACGTTCAGTAACTATGAATGCTCGGGCTAATCATTCGCTTTGGGCCAACTTCATGTAATTGGCTAAGGATTTTTACAAGGTAGAAAGTTAATCTGAAGTAACAAATGAGATTAGACTGACTTGGTGTCTGGCTTCTCAGGCTTTGTGTTTATAATTCACAACTTGTTCAAACAAATATTGCCTTAAGTATCTAGATTCATTCTAAATTTTTTATTGTGATAATTTGTAGTTTTTTATAATATGTTATATTTACTGTGCTGATTTATATTTTATACGATGTTTTATTTATTGTGGTGATTATATGTTATCCTTATGAGGTTTGTGTAGGGCGAATGAGTATAATATTTTGTATTGATGGATTTATTGACAATAAGTTTAAAAACGAAAATTGGACCGCATTTCGTTATATGAATAACCCTTAATTTATTTATTTATTTTTTTTTTCGAACTGTGATAATTCCATGAATTGTGTTTTTTTTTGCGGCTTTGACGTATTCTACATTCCATTGCTTCCAAGTTTCGGGTTTTGATCTCTATATCTCGATCTATATTCAGGCTTTCAAATGCGGCCTGCAGCAATTTAAAGTTCTTCATGTGCTCGAATACTAGATTGGTACAGAAGTGCACTTTGTGAATGAGCCAAGGCCTGAGGGAACTGGCTGTGCAGGAGCTGGCAGTATATGGCTCCAGTGCTCAGCTGATCCAGATTTGCAATGTTGCAACAAAGAGTCTGGTTGACCCACTTTAGTAGCGCAGACTTGGGCACAATTCCTTTTGTTCTCATCACGACATTTACAGCTCGTTTTTTGTTCTCCTCCATTTTGTCCAAAAGAATCAAAAAAATAATAATACAAATTTGGAAAAAATTTAAAATTAAAATTTAAAAAAAGGTTTTAAAAAAATTCCATTTTATTTTTTTTAAATCTAATATTTTATCTGTCATGGTAAAACAAATTCGCTTCAATATCTTTATTTCTTTAGAAGATATGGCTTATCAAAAAATAGTCCAAAAATGAGAAAACCGATGTTCAGTTATCGATAACTCGATAAATAATCGGAATTTTGCAATAAAATTGGGCGTGGTTTCTAATGGCTAGCAGCTCTACCAACTGTGTAAAAATCATCAAAATCGGAGAAGGTCACCAAAAAATTGGCCCGCTCCACTTATTTTCGCCGATATATATATTTATATATACATGTACTTCCATCAAAAATTGAAATCTATGGTAGTTTTAATCCTCATTCCGTGCACGTCATAGTACACTGTCTTTTTCTTAGGTGAACAATCTAATGCATTCGATATTCAGTCCAAGAAAAAAATTCCGCTGTGTATTTTTGGCTAAATACTAAATATGTTACTGACATCTTAAATTCAATTAATCTCAACCTGATTGCAAAAAAAGAACTGAATTCCCGTTGTAATGAAGCAACACAGTAAAAACACAGAATTTATATCACAAGTGTCCGTCCGTCACGATTCGCTGTCCGTCTGTCACGCACGCAATGCAATACGTTTTGTTGAATAGCCGAAAAAAACGATAACTTGTGAGAGAATCATTTGCAAATTCTGATTTCTGACCCTTTTGCCTAAAAAAAGTTCATCTTAATTCGCAGAGTTATGAAGTAGAACAGTAAGCATGGAATATTCATGTATTTTGTGTCCGTCCGTCACGCTCCGTCTTTCAACGTCCTTATCAGCATTAATAATTGACCTAAATAATTTTTAAAAACCGGGTTTAGTTAGAAAATTTCTCCCTCTTTTTTTTATCGCTTGATTCATCGTGTCAATTTTATTGACGAATGTCTGTCGTCACGCGTGAAAACGCTCTGGTACAGTGCTTAAAACTCATAAAAAAACTCAAAAGTGCCAATTTTGTTTACGATATCTTCATAGCCAAACGGATCTTACAGAATCTGGTCCAAAAATTAATTTTTTGGAACCTTAAAAAATAAGAAGAGTGCTTAATTTGGGAACGATATCTTAACTATTTAGTTAGTAAAATGAAAAAAATTTGAATTATTTGCGATAACTTCGGGTAATGCTTTATGCAAATTAATGAATGTGTATAAAATCGTTATGTCAAGAATCATAAAGTTGGAATAAGAGTTGCTATCCCATCTACTTAATAAATTATTATATGTATTTTACCAAAAAAATGCCTTGGGACCCATGACGATCTCATAACGAAAACTGAACATCGTGAAAAATCCTTTCCTTAGAGGCAGTTCCATTAATAAACGTTTGATATTTTAATAATGTTTTTATGTATTATTATAAGGCCAAAGTTAAGGAAGTTTTGACTTTTAAAATCAAAAAACCTAGTTCAAGATTGGCAGTCTTAAATCGGTAATAAAAAAAAATCAAAATGGAACGACCAAAAATTTTAACAAAAAAAATGTGTATATTTAAATATATATTAAAATTGACACGGGCTTAACACAATTCAACACATCGCATAGTTCCAATGTAATGCTGCAAAAGGAAGCCACCATAGCTTCACGACAAGGCAATGGAATCTGTTTGGTCTGCTCTAAGAAGCCTTTGCTAATAGGCGACAGTTTCATCATAGGGTTTTAACGCTCGTCCAACAGATTGTAACTCAGAAGCAGCCGAGCTTCTGGTACGAGTCGTCATTAAGCTTGTGACGACGAATAATGATCCGCAAAAAGGAAACCTGGAAGTCATACTCAATGGCTTGAGCAGATCACAAAAAAATTCGATTAACTATAAGCGCAGCAAAGTCGAAGCCTATAACTCTTAATCTATGTTATCGAATCGAGCTTCAAATAGTGATTTCAGCACAATATACAAATTTTTTTTTTCTCTAGACCCTAGAAACTGAAAAGCCAAAATACCAAAAATATCTTCTAATGTAATAAGTTTTTAATAAAACAAAATATTAAAAAATATTAAATACGAAATGAGACAAATGTACAAGCAAGAAAAAAAAAATGTTTTTTTTTTCCTTTAGAAAATTAATTAAAAGTACTATAAATTTTTGTAATATTTTATAGAGTACATTGTTCTTCTTTTAATGGTCAAAAGCAATAGACCATACCCCGAAAGATACGTAGTTTAGGGTTCGGAATTATCGGGGCAAATGATTATGCATATGACGTATCGCAAGGAATGGTTCGAGAGGCACAAGAAATATGAGTAACCAAAGAAGGAACGAATATCTGTTATGCTAATGTAAGGAACGAATAACAATGCTAAAAAAAAGTTTTAAAATTATATCCCTTAAAAGTTTCATTAAAATCTAATAAATTTTTATAATAGTCAAAAAAATATATTTATTAAGTAGGCAGATGAAAAAAAAAAACATTGCTTAACAAACGACTTTTTAATTGTTTCCGCAACGCTTTGTTTAAAAACTTAAATTTTGCAAAAATAAAATGTTTTTTCGTTATGCATCGAACTGCACCATTTATTTTCCAAAATCGCTGGGAACAGATTCCTGTACCTTATCCAGCTATACATTTAAAAAAGTTTAAATTGAAAAAATTAAAGCTTAATTAAAAAATTAAATGAATATAAATAGCTGATTGCCGTTGCTGATTAACAGTATCATGCAATTTTACCTTTTCGCCTCTTTGCTAAGGTTGCTTACGTCGTTACTCGGGTATTCTTGCCCTTAGGCATTTATTCCTGATCAAGAGAGCACTTCAAATATAATTTAATTATGGAATTGAAGTGAAATAATCTGCATTTGCAGGCTTATTATCAAATTTATAACGAATTCCGATATTTGGTTTATTTTTGAGGTGATTCCACATTAATAAAAGCAGAATAAAAAAAAAAATAGGTTAAATGGATTGTTTTGAAGAAAAACAAAAATTCTGTTTTCATTTCCTTAATTTTTTACGCTTTCATTTAACTTGATTTTAAAAAATTCTCAATTATTGTTAGTAAATAATAACACCTTAAACTCAAAACATTTTGAAGAAAAAACTACTGCTATACATACGAGGGGTATTCAAAAAGTAAGTTTCCCTGGTCTGGCGTTTCTCTTGTGCACCATCTAGCGGCCTCGCACTGAACACAACATCAGTGTTGAGTCTATCGATAAGAGCGGCACTGGCATTGGTGACGGAAAATAGTTTTTTCAGCAGTATAAACACAACAACCATGGAGCCACCATTGCAAAACGTGTCCAATTGTGAATTGCGTTAGGTGTTTTGTTGGTTGATTTTTTGGAACCTGGTACAACAATCAATGCGGATCGTTACTGCGAAGTTTTAAATAAGCTTAAAATGCCATCAGACGAAAACGTCCAGGAAAATTATCCAAAAAAATCGTACTCTTTCATGATAATGCACGGCCTCATTCTGCTCAAAAAACGAGAACTTTATTGGAAAAATTCAAATGGGAAATTTTCGATCACCCACCCTACTCTCCGGATCTCGCACCAAGTGGGCAGCATTTTGTTTCAAACGAAGAAGTCCAAACATCTGTCAAATTATGGCTCCAAAAACAGGACACGTCTTTTTTTAAAGAAGGTTTGCATAAACTCTATAACAGATACGAAAAATGTATTCAAGTCGAAGGTGACTATGTAGAAAAATAGTTTGTGAGTCAAATAATTAATAAATATTAATTTTGCAACCTAAAAATTTTTTTGTACTTCATTTTAAAATTAGGGAAACTTCGTTTTTGAATACCCCTCGTATATATAAGATTATAATTAATTATATCTTGAAAATAGTACATTGTAATATTTTAAAACTGTACAGAAAATGTTAATGAACAACTGTATACTAAAAAATTGTTAAAAGAAACAATTAATTATATCTATAATATTTAAAAAGAATACACAAAATGTTAGTTAATAAAAATTATATGCAGAAAATTAAATATTTATAAAAATCGTTTCCCCATTTCTTACCATTATGGGTGCGTTTTTTATATAGCTTATGTGCCTAGATTAAGATAAATTAGTTTAAAAAAAAGGGTTAGCTTGCCTCCCTATTTTCTACACTTGTCCTCGGAATTTTCTAGTCTAGTCTTTTCTTAGTACTAGACCACAAATATAAAGCCCCATGCAAAGACTCAGTTCACCAAAAGCTATCATTTGGACGCATGATCAAAATTTGATTCGCAATTTCCTTCATTTGCAGGCGGAGCTTTTTAAAATCCTTAGCATTCAGATCCTGTGCAATTGCTTTAACTCCTAGCGTTTGGAATAGTGCGTTGTTGGCTATTGCTATCCCTTCAGCTTCCATTTTTTGGGGTCGAAAATGAATTTGGATCCATCACAGCCTCTGCTCGAATTCCGGTCTTAATGCTCACCTTGGCAAATAGAAAAAATTTTTGTAAAACTCAAGCCCTCTACATCTTGGCAGTTCTAACTATAAAATATATAAAATAAAAATAATAAATAAATATACAGATTAATTTATATAGTAAAATGATATATTTTATTTTTGTGGCCACATGAAAATGTGGCAAACCGGCAAATGTTAATGCGCTTCAGTAGAATACAAACTAACTACTCAGCTTACACTGCGTATGCGTAACGCATTTTACATAATAAAAGTTACATCAGCATAAGAGATCCATCCATACGTGCAAATGAGCTGCTTTCTTGACTGTTTGACCTCATGATGATGATAAGGACAATGGTGGTGATGAAGCCGTTGTTGCGTCGCCATTTTATTTTATAAAAGCTGCTAATGGCGTAATTTGTTGCCACAAGCAGAAAGACGCAGGGAATATGTGACAGGATTGAATCTATGAACGTGATTCGCTGCTTTTAGGAATGCATAAAATTCGAAACAATTAGCTGTTGGCCAACACTTACAATTAAATAGGTAGGTGTGACACCATTTTGCTTTCAACACTTATTTGTGTTTGTTCCTTGGCCAAGTCTTATCGATGTTTTATTCCATAGCTTGTTTCATGCTCTTTAGGCTCTTAAAAACTTGCTAATGCGTTACAAGAGACATTATTATAAGTAACATTTGTTTTTGTGTATATGCAATAAATTATATTATATACTTACATAAACGCTTGCTACTGCTTATTGAAGTATTGAAAATCTATTATAATTAATATTTATGCGGCTTGAGGCAACTTGCTGCTGTTATTGCCTCAGCTTTCTCGAAGCTAAACTGAAGAAACTTTTGCACAACTTCGTTGGCACAAAGTTTGTCACTTTGGGGAATTCACTTGGGGACCAGTAGTTACGGGAAAAGTTTCATAATTCCGTAATCTATGGAATAGAAAACAAAATTTTGTTAGCAAAACTGTAATTTATTTCCCAAAATAGTTTTCGCTTAGAGGCATCAAGAACGTTTTTCCTATTTAAAAATTATAAAATAAAACAGAAAGCTAGCTTATGGATCGGGACTATCGGGGCAAATGATTATATGACATATCGCAAGGAATGGCTCTAGAGTTACAAGAATTTGAGAAACCAAAGAAGAAACGTATTACTGGCATCTTTATTGTGCAGGCATAGGGAGAAGGCAAGATAGTAATGTTGGGAATAGGCAATATATGGCTTATGTATCTTATGTCCCTGGTTCCTTTTTTCATTCAATGCATGCATAAACAAAGCTTAGAATTTAAGAACTTATGGCAGTCAATGCAGTTTTGAGAAACAAGTGAAGGTTTAATTACGAGGTGATTCAAAACTCGTTAAGACTATTTTTAAAGGTCAAAATGCCGGCAGAGGCAAATGCTGCCAAAAAAACTGAAACTTTTCAACAATTTAATGAGCGATTGTATCATTAAGGCAAGAAGCGCGATAAGGAGGTACTAAACCGTCAACAATACCATTCTTCGATTGAAAATTTTTATAAAATAGTTGCACCTTCCTTAAGCCGAATGCGCAGCGGCAGCAGTTTGTGCCCTATTCACGCGTGTTATGTAAATTTAGACTTTCGGCCTATGTACACAATGGTTATCAATTCATATCGTCGTCTAGGTTGCAGAAAAAGATCTGAACTGTATCTAAAGACCGACACATTTTGGCATTCCCAGCCTTTGGTGCCCCCAAATCTAAGTAAATAAAAATGTCAAATGCTTTCGTACAATACAATTTTTTTTTTATTAATTCCATCCATATTCCCAGTCTAGATACAACAAGCAAAAAATAAATATCTACCTATTTCCGGCAAAAATTTTTTAATTCAATATTAATTTTCTATTTACGTTTTTCAGTGAATTTTTCAATTCTGCCAAGAGTTTTGGTTAATAATATCCTTAGTTGGGTAGTGCGTGTTTGCTGCGAATAAAACTTTGGAGCATCTGCAAAACTTCTGAACAGAGCATCCGATACATGTTTGGGCAATCATTTGGTGGAGTCCCTTCTCTTGCAGCTTTCTGGCACTCTGTGTAGCTCAGAGTCGGGATATGATGAATAATACTTGCGATTCTGAGCAGATGTTATGCACAAAGAGCATATGGTTCAGCTTGTATCCTGAGCCATTTTCGTTTTACCAACTCCATCGGTAGGCAATATTGAGATGGCCTTCCCATAAAGAAGGTTAATACAGTCATATAGATCGGCGCTAGGATTTGAGATAATCGAATTGAAGAGGGCATTTGCTACGCAAAATAATATTGGATAGCTTAGGCTCGACGGTTTTTTCACATGCTCCAGTTGCATGAATTTTCTCATCATTGTATGTATTTATATAACACATTAAAAATTCGAGTACAGTATCCACTTTTAATTCCCAAAAGTAGACTTTGTATTTAGAACCATTTCAATCAAGACCAAACAATTAGTATACGAGTATATAGTATATAAAATGGAAAAAATTGACCACAACGTTTATAAAGAGCTGCGCAATCGAACCGTCTACGATAATGCTTCCTAAAATCCAACAAAAAAGAAGGCACCAGCAGGTCGGCGATCAACCAAGTTTTCTTATAAGTGAAAATTGTTCTCCTAAAAGTTGAATTTTTTGGTAAAATCCAAGGATTTTTGTTGCACAGAGTACACTTACCACTATGTATAGTATGCAACCTTAATAAAACAAACAGCCCATTTAGGGCGTGCACTATACCGAATAGTTTCCGAAATAAAAAAAAAACATATTAATTTAGACATTTAAAAGCAAAACTTCTGAACCAAAAATTTATAACAAAAACTTCAAATTTAGATTTTTTTAGCTCTGAACTGTTGACTGGTTGTAACTATAATGAAAATAATTTCTGTTTATTTAAAAGCATTCAAATTTAGGCAAATAAAGCCTACTGTGTTAAAAAACATTACCTAGTTCGTGCTAAGTACAATGGGATGAAAAGGCTTTATTTTACTTAAAATTGTTTAGAAATTTTAATTATTTAGTATGTACAAAAAATTACAAAGCCCATAGTGCAGAATTTTTCTTAATTACGAATTTTAATTTTGAGACTTACAAAATAAATAATTAATACATTCATATGTATCTATATATATATATGTTTACCCTGCAGCAATAGAAGGCGTCAGCCTTCGCAATCCTCCAACAGAAATTGAGGGCGCCACAAAATGTTTGGACACTTTTATAAGAAAAACAAGTCATCGTCCAATATGGCATAAAAAAACTAATCTGTTTCCATGAACACGACTCATTTTGGCATTTTAGATGTTGGTGAATCTTAAACCTCCAAATAGGTGCCACCCAATGTAAGTAAATAATTATTACCATTTAAAAGTATGTTCATAATTGGAAATTATGGGTTACTTAATTAAGCATCGGTCAGAGTTCGTATTTCGATAGTGGATGGATGTTTAGGTACATTATTTCCCTATTTCATAAGCTTTTATATATTTAAGACTATATTGAGTTGTATAATTTATTTGGCTTTAAGAAATAAGATTGTTGTTTTAAATTTGTAGGTCATACTATTTCGTTAGTTGTATTATTAAGGTATTTGGATTTATCTTTTTGTACCCTTTACCATATAATTAAATTGAATCGGTCATTTCAAAAACCTCATAAGTCCCTAAATTAGAATTTTTCAGGAATCAATAAAAACTGTTTCGTACACAAACAAATGAGTTTTAACGGACTTTTTTATGCTTAATTTAGTATTTGAGTAATAGAAAATTTAAATTCTGAATAACCTTAACAGTTTATTAATGAAAATAATGAAAAAAACCCGAAAAACTATTTTGGACTTATGTTGTTTTAGCAAGAAACAATTAATAAGCTGTTAAGGTTATTCACAATTTAAATTTTTTATCACTCAAATACTAAATTTAGCATAAAAAAGTCCGTTAAAACTCATTTGTTTGTGTACGAAACAGTTTTTATTGATTACTGAAAAATTCTTATTTCGTGACTTATGTGGTTTTTGAAATGACCGATTCAATTTTAAACATCAAACGTCATGTAAAAACCTCATAAGTCACTGGACTAATGTTGTTTTTGCAATGAACGTCTTTTTCACGGTATTATTTGAAGAGGAAGGATTGTATTGACTTATGTAGTTTTTACCCAGAATACGTATCTCCCTTTAAGGAACCATTTTCAGCAAAAAAAGCATGTTGCAAAAAAATGTGACTTATGAGGTTTTTGAAATGACCGATTCAATTGGTATATTAAGTTTGTACAACCCACAAATGAATTTTGCATACGGAAGTAATCGTCCGAAACCCCCCAGCCTAACCTGCCCCAATACACATCACTTTGTCCCCTGCCCTGCCCTGCTACTTGCCAGTCCAACACAAATTAAGCTGCCAAGAAGAGGCAACAACAACTACAGACAGTCCCATGGAAAACCTTTAAATGAGTGCAACTTAGATGCATAATTATGTGTAGACACAACATATGTGTAAGCAGATTTGTCTGAAAGTTTTTCTTGCCGTATAATTTTCGCAACTTTTTATTTGGTAGACATCTTAGCCCATTAGAGGTCACTGTACTCATTTGAGTACACCTATATTTCTTGGCATAAATTCCAGAAAAAAAATCGTGTTTCAAAAATTTTCATACTTAGGCGATCAGTGTACTTAATTAAGTACACCCCTATATTTTCGTGAAAAAATAATTTTTTCACATTTCTATTGATTTACATTTTCCTTTGTACTTACTTTATTATGAAAATAAACAAAATTTGAAAAAAAAATTTGTAGTTTTCATTTGACCTTTAATGGTTTAAGCACACAAGTTGAAATAAATGTTGCCTACTTTTTAGGGCTATAGCACAAAACTGTCTGCTGAATCTCAAGCTTCAAATAAGTTATTTATAACTTGCTCTACATTTTGAGAGCTGTAACTCTGGAGATATGAGTTAGGTTCAAATTAAAGCTAATTTTATGCGAACTGGCAATTTCTTAATATATGCTTCTACATATAAGTCTAAAATTGGTAATGAAATTTAAAGATTGTATACTTATATAATTATTTTTGTTATGTGCTAAGAGCGACATAATTTGTTTTTGATTGAAGTGTAAGCAACTGCGTTAGATGCTGTAGCATTATATAAATAATCTGATATAATTAACCTATAAAAGAAACAAGGTGGCGAAAATCAACAGTAACTCAAAATGGCGGCAACCAGGTACTTATTATGGTTGTCGCTAAGGGCTGCCACAGGCCGATCTTTTAAGTTAATTACTGATTGAAATCAAATGCTGCAAGTGCCAAAAACAAGGACTAAGCCATATTGAAGCATATGAGTTTATGTGCGTGTTAATATGTGTGGGTATATATGTGTTTATTCTGAGCCTAATGCTGTGATGAGCCAAAATGGTGCGAAATTACGTACAACAATGCGGTTTAGTGTCAATTAACACATTGCATATTTTAGCTTCTTATACACAAGTTCGCACAAGTTGCGTATACGTAATATTCATCATAAAATTTGCATTATATGCAGACATGATCAACTTGAGTGGCGAAACCAACCATAGTTGGAGAAAAAAGAATGGCAATAGCAAAATAAATAATATGCTTACTGATTAATGCTGCGAATGTTATGTGAGGAAATGGAACTTACAAAAAGTCCTCAAAAATCATCTTATCAAACACATCAGCACACTGGTTCATAGGTAAATCTTATAAAGTGGCTTAAAGTGAGTTTCAAAAACCTGCAGATCTATAACCATAGCCCTTTGAAGATGATGGGAAAATTTTGGCCTTCTAATACATACCCCGTCATGACCCAACTAAAATATCTCCAAAATAGCTCAAAAGATTCGTACCATTCATTTTTTTTCGTAATCAATCGAATCAATCACGATCCATAAAAAAAAACTGTTTGATATATTTTTAATTTTTAAATTTACATTTGGAATAGAATTTTTCTCAAAGTATACTAAAAAGGTCGAAAAGTTGTATATGAATGGATAAATAGCGAACATACCTAAATTTGACAAAAATATGTTCGAAATCAATGAGAAATTCAATTATCTTGTATTGTGGTAGAAAATAATCAAAATCAATTTGGTACAACCAGAGATATTTGTTTTGTAGATACACTTTTTTAATTTTGAAAAATTTTTTTTCACTACAACACTGACTACAACATATAGAGTATATACAATTTTTAGACTCGTGTTATTTTAATTTTGTTTCGAATATCACAGATATGGGCTGCTGTATGAAATAAATATTTAAAATTAATTTCAAAAAATGAAAAATATTTAAATGATGAAGAAGATTCTGCTGATATTGAAGAAACCATTAGTAATTCAATGTAATAAAAATATTTAAGTACTGAAACATCGAACAATTTTTGATTTTGTGAGCACTTCAATTTAGATTTCTTTTTAAAAGATTTATTTTTAAGCTTATTTTAGCAACGTTTTGTTTCAAATCTAGATTATTTTGTTTCTCAATATCGGGCATCACTGCTCCAGCTTAACTGCAATTTATAAAATACTATAAAGGCCAAAAGTATTTTGACAAAACCGTGCGAAATGTATTATCACCTATCTAAAAACTAAGAGAAGTTATGAAATCCATTTTACTTTGGGAAATAGAATATATTATTAGCTTTAAGTGAGCAAAAAATTGCACTAATAACGATTTGCATTTTTGTAAAATCGGCCCTATGGGAGCTATATGATAAAGTCAACCGAATTTGTTCAAATTTGGTACAATGCTTAGGTACTCTAAAAAACTTTTGAATGCCAAATCTGGTTATGATATCTTTATTAAAATGCTATATATATCGAATTTTACATAAAAAAAGTTATTTTGGTCGATCGGTCCTATGGGAGCTAGCATATATTATAAAACAAACAAATTATTCATCTAAAACTTTTATTTTTTTTCGAGGTCGTCTGAAACACCCTTGTGGGAGCCTGATATCAAAACTGATCATATTTTAGGTAACTTTGGGGTGTGTCCTATGACTCCTTCTATATGTTACATCCATTTTCGTCTTGCACAAACTTAATATACCCTTTGTACCATACGGTACAGGGTATAAAAATTAATTGCACAAGTGTGGCTGTATATTTTAGGGACACAGAGACTTTACGTTTTAATTGTATGTGTGAATAAGAATTTATTTCATCATTACATCTTTATAATTATAATTTTCTTAGGTTTTTAACTTTCTTAGGGTTCACAGTACCAAATACTCGCTTTATTATTCAATTACAAGTCAATTTGTACTTGCAATGGTAAAAAACTTATTTGTATTAATATAATTAAATTTAGACCATTTATAATTGAAAGCGATTTTAATAAAGCAACACTGAGCGTATTAATTACGAAAAGTAAAATTTATTTTTATGCAGCATAAAGAATTTTTTAACTACAATTTTATAAAAAAATTGTATGAAAAAAGAAAAAATACAACAAAGTCGGTTTCCATGTTACAAAGCTTTATAGCTAAAAAATATTTTCGCTTTCTTTATAAAAAACAAGGCAAATAAAAAAGAAATGTCTGCAATTTGAGTGCAAATTTTCCATGTGAGATTTTACTGAGTTGCGTAAAAGTTATTGTTTCCAGTGTAACCATCCGCAGTTCTCAGAGCTCCCCACTCGACTCTTTTGATGTCCTTTGATAACTAAGAAATTTGAGTTGGAGCAACAAGCATTGAATTGCATGAGTATGCAAAAAAAAAGTGGAGGAAAGATTCAGTTCTTCAACATCCAAAAGGACGTAAATAAAAATCAACCTAAAGGAAAATGTTCCTAAAAAAAACATAAATAATATAATAAAATAAAAGACACGATAATAAAACAAATTACATAATTGTTAGAAAATGAACTAAAGATGATGTTATCCTTTTAGTAACTATTTTTAAAGCGTCTTTCCGGAATGGTTCTAAATGGTTGCGCTTGGGCCTTTTCTGAAATAAACGTAATTTTCGGGGTAAGTAACCCAAGTATAATCTTAATATAACAGCAAAAAATCACAAATAAAAAAAGAGTGTATGCACGATTTGAAGGGTTTATTATAATTTTTGAACGATTCACTACAAACGAAACTTTCAAAAACAATATTAAATATGCTAAGGTAAAAGGGTAAAGGCAATGAAAACTTGATTTTTTTACAGGAATTTTGATTGATTGCTTTCAATATGCAATGTTAGAAAAAAGGGCTAAAAAATGACCAAAAGAGTCAAGGCGGAGACTAAGCTGCAGCATCAAAAAAGTGTCTAAATGTGCGACACACACACATACAATGCACCCACATAAACACTTACTCACACTCTGACAAACTTACCAGCTCACTTACACACACACTCTCTGAACAAAACAACAAATTGTGGCTAAATGTTTGGTTCCTATTTAGTTGCAGCTACATAGGGATACTATACACACTAACTCACACTCACTCGTATGCACTCCCACATTCACTCACACTTGTATCGTTTGTTGCAACTTTGTTAATGTGTGCGTTAAAGCGATTTTAATTGCCAGAATAGTTCCATTCAATATGGAAGGAAACTAAAGTATTGCAATTTAGGTTGCAACCAATTGGGAATACCTGTACGACAAATGCCCGGCCCATGACATCAAGGTCGTCCTCGGGGATTTCAATGCGAAGGTTGGGCAAGAAGGTATCTTTGGTCCCACTGTCGGTCAGTTCAGCCTCCACAAGACCACTTCGCCCAACGGCCTGAGGCTGATCGATTTCGCCGCGGCGCGAAACATGGTAGTCTGTAGCACCAGGTTCCAGCATCTCGAGATTCATAAAGCCACTTGGCTGTCCCCCGATCGGTCGACCCGCAACCAGATCGATCACGTTGTGATTGACGGAAGGCATGCTTCCAGCGTGCTAGACGTGCGCACCTTTCGTGGTCCAAATGTGGACTCGGACCACTACCTTGTCGCAGCCAAGGTGCGATTGCGCATAAGTGCATCGCAAACAGCGCGTCCTAGTGCGCAGCGAAAGCTGGACGAGTCGCCGAGTCATTCTCCGCTCAACTCTCAGACAAGCTCCGTCAATCCCCATCTACCTCCGATGACGTTGGTGGACTATGGGCCAACATCTCCCACTCCCTACGCGCTACAGCGGAATCCGTCCTTGGTTTCGAGCGCCCACCAAAACGAAACCAATGGTATGATGAGGAGTGTCGCGCGGCCACTGTAGCGAAAAACGCCGCCTACAAACGTACGCTACAGACTGCCGCTACGCGAGCCATCGTTGAGGACTACAGGGAGAAGAGAAGGGAGGAGAGACGCCTTTTCAGACGCAAGAAGAGGGAGCAGGAAAGGCGTGAGCGTGAGGAAATCGAGATGTGTAGGCGCAGGAATGATGCTCAAAACTTTTTCAAGAACGTCAAGCGTCTGACGGAAGGTTTTAAGCCCGGAGCATCAGCCTGCAGGGACGAAAGCGGCAACCTGGTGACAGATGCGCAAGGGGTGCTGAGGTTATGGAGACATCACTTCTCTATGCTATTGCGAGGCGACGACGGCACCAATTCCGCCACTAGAGAAGTAAGTGAACCGGCACCAATCGACGACGACGGCGTGGAGATCCCGCCGCCTAGCCATGACGAGGTCAGGGTCGCAATACAGCGACTCAAAAACAACAAAGCCGCTGGCCCTGATGGCCTTCCTGCTGAGTTGTTTAAGGCCGGAGGCGATGAGCTGGTCGGGTGCATGCACCGGCTCATTTGCAAAATATGGCTGGAGGAAGCTATGCCCAGCGATTGGAACCTCAGTGCCCTCTGTCCTGTCCTGAAAAAGGGAGACCCCACTATCTGCGCCAACTACAGGAGTATAAGCCTTCTCCCTATTGCATATAAGGTCCTTACGAGCGTACTGTGTGAAAGACTGAAGCCACTCGCAAAGGCACTGATTGGACCTTATCAGTGCGGCTTTAGACCTGGCAAATCCACCGTCGACCAGATTTTCACACCAAATCCTGGAAAAGACCCACGAACATCAAGTCGACACTCACCACCTGTTCGCAGCAGCTTTCGATAGCCCAATAAGGGATCACGTATATGCCGCAATGTCTGAGCTCGGTATCTCTGCGAAGCTGATAAGGCTTTGCAGAATGACGTTGAGTAATTCCTGCAGCTCCGTCAAGGTAGGAAGGGACCTCTCCGAGCCTTTTGATACCTTGCGAGGTTTCAGACAAGGTGACCCCTTATCATGCGACCGCTTCAACATCGTCATGGAGAGCGTTCTGCGGAAGGCCGGCGTACATCGCACTGGCACTATCTTCTACAAGAGTGTCCAGCTCCTTGCGTACGCCGACGACATCGACATCATTGGGCGTACCAAGCGAGATGTCACCGCGGCCTTCAGTGCTATTGAACGGGAGTCTGCGAAAATGGGTCTGGCGGTAAATGAGGGCAAAACGAAGTATATGCTGTCGTCAAGTAGGGACGTGCGGCGGCTTGGGTCCCAGATTACGGCCGACAGCTATACTTTCGATGTTGTCAAGGAATTTATATACCTTGGCACCGCCGTTACCACCGACAACGATGTCAGCCTGGAGATCAAACGCAGAATAACTCTTGCCAACAGGTGCTATTTCGGTCTCAATAGGCAATTGAGTAGTAGAGACCTCTCTCGCGCGACAAAGCTATCACTCTACAAGGCACTCATCCTTCCAGTGCTTCTTTACGGCGCGGAAGCCTGGACCGTGTCGCTAACTGATGCAGCGGCCTTGGGAGTTTTCGAGAGGAAAGTACTGCGCAAAATCTTTGGTCCGATTCGAGTTGGCGATGACTACCGCATCCGCACCAACCAGGAGCTGTATGAGCTCTTCAACGACATGGACGTTGCTCAGCGTATCAACATCGAGCGGCTTCGCTGGCTCGGACATGTCGTTAGGATGGACGAGGATGCTCCAGCTTAACGTGTGTTCGATGCGGTAGTCAGCGGCCGTCGGCGGAGAGGACGACCGTGTCTCCGTTGGAAAGACCAAGTGGAAGGGGCCCTGTCTTCGCTCGGTGTGACCAACTGGAGAAGGCGCGCGCAATGCAGAGGCGCCTGGAGAGACGTTTTAAGGCAGGCCGTAACCCGGTAATCGGGTTGGTATGGCCACATAAGAAGAATTGGGAATAGATTAAAGTGCATCATGCACCTTATCAAATTTATACAGTGAACACTCGCCCATTGCGATTTTCGATATTTTCGAGCTTTGGGTAGCAGAAATATAGCATAAGTGGTAAGTAAGTAATCATTATTATTTTAGCTATTAATTTTTATAATTTTTTTTAACCTAAGTCTCCACAGAGCCCAATCCATAAAGCAGCCAAAAATAACGAATACAATTTTTTTAAACTACTAATATGTAAAAACTACGTGTCGAGCTTTTTTCCTTTGTGGTATAAAGCACATCTTCACAAGAGGAACAAATTTTATTTTGGATTATATTTTGAAATTATATATATAATAATATGTATTGAAATTGTCAACGATTTCGCCATTTTTATTCCAAAAAGAACCCTATCCGGAAAAAAAAATTTAACAATGATTACCAATAAATATCTTAATTGAAGTTGTCATAAATATACTAAACCAATATTAAAGAATGTTTTAATAATAATTTTTGGTTTAAAATGCAGACATTTTTAAACCAATTTGTTTTAGTTTCTCTTGCAACAAAAACAGATTAAAATTACTAAAAAATTATCAAATTCGTCTAAAAAAATACCAGTAATTGATTTAATTGTTAAACATATATGATTATTTTTAAGTAAGCACTGTTAAGCCTTACTTAAAATATGATTTTATTTCTACTGCCTCCTTTGAAACCAATACTTTTTCTTAAAATTAGTTGTTAATTCCATTTACTTACCTAAATTAGTTTAATTATTTCATTGCCACTTTTTTTTAAACTTCTGTATGCAGATAAAATATGAACTAAACAAATATATATCTAGGCTCATTCCATATCAAATCGACCGGTCGATGCGGGACATGATTTTAAATTTCAGTGTAATTTTAATATGTTGTTTATTGGTTTTTAATTTAATGAGACACCTGCATTTTTTAGGCCCAGAAAAATTTTTCGAGTTCTTTTTATGCGATCCCGATTTCCGGTAAAAATAAGGATTTTTATAATTTTAAATACACATAACTTTACCGAAAATGATCGAATCGAATTTTTTTTGAAATACTCGTAATTATCACAGCTTCCAAATAAATCTAGCAACAGTTGTTGATCATCGTTATTTATTTATTTATAGAGCAATAAAAAAAATTAAAAATTTTTTCGAAATCGAATTTCTCAAAATGCGCATTTTTTTTTGTTAAAACTTTTTTTTTGGCAGAAACTACACACAACAAGCACTATTCTGGTTGAGTGACGAGTAGACGAAATTCTTGTTTACGGAGCTATGATTTTTTCACAAAAATCGTGTTTTTCACATAACATACTATGAGATGTTCAATAAATCAAGCAAATATCTCACGTTGTACGTTTTGTACTGCGTTCAAAAATCGAAGTTCGCGCCTTCGTATTAGCTGGCACATGTACAGCTGAACATGGCAATTCGAAATGCACTGTGTCAAAGATCATTTCAAGTTGCTATTGATCGAATATATCGAAAATGATGCTAGAAATTGCTCTTAAGCTCAACGAAACATATTTATGACAAAGACACATGCAACGGCTCTCTTTATCACAAGAACATTCATTGTAAGTACATTGATGCATATCGTTATATGATTTTGTTTTTTTTTTTTCAAATCTAACCTCAAAATGGAATACAATAAAATAAAATAAAGGATTTTGCAATAAATTAAATACAAATATTTAGGTCTTCTCAATTAAAAATAAAATATTTTCATTATTTTTCTGTATTACAATATTTTATCAACACTATATCTACCGTGGTGTGTCAAAAATCTGAACTAAAAATTATTTTATTATTTCAATCATTTGTCCAAAAAAATAGTTTTTTGTCTTTTTTTCTTAGTAGAAATAGGGTTAAATATTAAAATATTACTTAATATAAAGCACATTTAGCGAGTCGAAATTAATTAAAATATACTTACTTATTATTTATCAATACGATAATATTTAGCATAAGGCGTATGTTTAAAATTAACTAACTGTCTCCTCCTAAAATATAATATTTAATACAAAAAAAAAGTTCATGGTAACAAGACGCAAATATGGCCAGGTAATATAAATTGCATGCATTAATATTGTACCATTTCAAATTTGTTAAACTAACCTATTTAAAAAATATAGAAAATAAAATCCAAAGCTTACATATATTTTGTTGAGATGAAAAAAATATAAATCTGGTTCTAATTCTTTCAACATATTCTATCTGTAAAAGCAATAAACTATTATTCGTACATTCATCACTCTTTGATATGTACATTAATATTAAATAGCTACTACTGTAAAATTTCCAATAAGCCGGCATTTAATTTTTTAATTAGCTAACTGAAAGTGACACCTAATTAATAAAAATCAATTGAAAAAAGGCAAAAATGCATGCATAAATATGTTTCATTGCCTTTTACTGATGATGAGTTGGCACATAAGTTATAATACATAGCGTAACTAATCATAATTTATTAAAGACTATAAATAAAATACATGGAATGAAGTCTCATAAACATAAATTAATGCTACACCAATAACCACAAGCAAAATGATAAATATTTACAGTTCAATAAACTCATAAAATGCTAGAAGTGAATATAAGTTTAATATAGATTAATTGGTTACTACTTTTTTATTTGATAGGCTTCTTTTATAGCTAACTATCCAACCAGCCAATCGGCATTTAAAAGGCTGAAAGTGGAGCAACCTTCGTGCCTAGTTAGCCGAATACAAAAAACTATTTAAATATTTATTGGAAAATGTATGTTACACCACCGAGCTTTTTCGATGGCGGAAAAGAATCAAACGATATTTAGTTTAATTATTTACAATGTTTATTAGATTATTAATATTATTATTATAGGTATATCGGCGGCTCAGCTGGTAAGGCCGATTTATACGCGCTGGGCAAGATTGAGCTGGCTCGACTATATGCACCGGGCATGCAGTGAGAACTAATTTTAGCTTAGCATACAGCAAGAGCCGATAGCGGCTGCGCTTAGCTTGCAGATGGCGAGCGACAAAGCGACAAATGAGATTAGGTGATAAGCAAATAACTGTTTACAATAATTGCTCTTAATATCGCTGCGCAGAGCGATTTACATATGTTATTTATGATTTGACATGGGCGGGTAAATAATTTTGCAGCTTGGGTTCGGCCATAGCCGAACAATGTAGTCTAATGGATGGACTTCGCATTTGTATTTAAAATACTTCTTGACAGTATTCCAGCCACTGAATCTAGCTACTGGTTAAAGTAAATTAGCAACAAAAAACGTTTCCAAGAAATTAACACCAGCAGCTTTTGTTGAGCGTAATCTCGTTTATGCTTCACAACGTTGCGTATGCTTAATAATGTTTGAAAAATGTAGCATACTCTTGGGGGCATGCTATACATAAAAATAAATTAAATTTAAATGCACAGCAATTTTATTTAACTGTTATTATTCATTATAAATACTTAATGAAAGAAATTTAGTTTTTGTGCTATTATATGAAATGTGCAGTTAAATTTGACTTAATATATTATATGTATATAACTTGACATCAATGTAAATAGGTATACAATTAGAAAGAGAAAATAAAAAGTTATAGTCCACAACAAGCAAATCATTTGAAATTTATAAAAATACGCATTTTACAGACTATTTTCCAAAGAGCTACAAAACGACCACCAAAAAGAGGTAATTTGTAATTTGAGACACCTGCAAAAATCGCTATAAAAAACAAAAAATAAAAACGCATGATTGCTAAAATTTACGGAAGTTTATGGAATTTAAATATTATTGAGCATTTAATTGAATTAAAAAAAGGAAAATTTTTCTTTCTAGAGAAGTCTCATTGTGGTTTTTTGCGATCAGTTTTTTTTTTGGTCGCCATACTAAGAAAGAATTTGTATGTATCTGAAAACAATAAATCAATTCAAGTTAGTTTTAATGATAATTCTACATAATAAATCAATCATATAAATAACATAGAAATCGAAAAAATTTAAAATACATGAGTTCCAACGTAAAAGCCATGCCATTTTTTTTTTTTTTTTAATTGGCAGAAAAAAACTATTTTATATAATTTTATTTTTTTTTATTTGTTTAAATGCCACAGCCATTTTTGTATTTTTTTAAATTACCAGCTTTGCATTCTTTCCCTAATTATTTATATTTTTTAGTCAAATATTGATTTTAAAACAATAAATTGTTTGCTGCAATTTTTTACTCAATGTTTTAATAGAAATTATTTTTCTTGTTCTATTAGTAAAAAAAAATTCGATAATAACCTTAAAGTTGGTCTTAATAAAAAACACAAACCACTGACTAATGCAGCAAAACATATTCCTTTTTGTTTCCACTTATAAAAGCCATAAGATAGTTGCCCCACACACACAGATACCCACTTACTTAAAGCTTCTCACACAGATACAATCTCATATGTAGTTTTTAGCTGTCTCCGCTTTTTAAGTTGTTTTTCCAACTCTCGAAATACTTTTTGTGTCAAGGTTGCCTGTTGCGTTTTGTAACTCTTGAATTTGTTAGCTAATGGAGGTCTAGGCTCAAAGGCGCAGGACCAGGACAGTAGCAGTGAACAAAATGCACAGCTATTGAGTAAGATTTACTCTTTTTATCACTCCCCTCTTAGCTTTTTGCAGCAGTCCATGAGCTCGTGAAGCACTCGTGAGTCACTCTCTGAGCTACTTAACTTATTGCTTTGTTCGATGTATACATAAGTTTTGTTTTTGCAATAAGTTGCTGACGTTTTGTGAAGTGTGTGTTTAGATTTGGGTGTTGTGAAGAATTACTCTGTCTTTTGGAAAGAGCAGCAGTACAAAAGAAAAGCCATTAAAGAAAAATATAAAATATATCTAAAAATTATTGCGATGCATGTGAGCAGCAATTGTTCAATACGCTTGCTCATGAAACTTATATGTCTCGTGATTAAGCTGTCTGATTATCTTCAAATAGGGCCCAATATGAACCAAATGCTTGATATACTTGATACTTGAGTCCACGTTCAACTTTTCTTTCATGATTTATGCTGCAATTGTACAAAAATTATCATAAACTGTCAAACTGAGGTTTGCTGCATTTTTATACCCTGTACTTTATGGTACAAAGGGTATATTAAGTTTGTGCAAGCCGAAAATGTATGTAACATTTAGAAGGAGTCGTCGGAGACACCCTAAAGTTACCTCAAAATGTGATCAGGGTGACTAGAGAAGTCGATATACCCATGTCCGTCTGTCGGTCTGTCCGTTTGAACGCCTAGAGCTCAGAGACGGTACGAACTAGAGTAACCAAACTTTCACATTAAGAGACAAGTTTATTTTATTTTTTTGATATCAGAGTTAAATTATGAAGATATCGTAACCAAATTTGATATTCAAAAGTTTTTTATAGTTCCCAAGAACTGTACCAAATTTTTTTAGAATCGGTTAACTATATCATATTATATCTTCCATAGGACCGATCGGCCAAATTAATTTTTTCAAAGCAAAATTCGCTATACTTTGTTTTTTAATAAAGATATCGTTACCACATTTGGCGTTAGGAAATTTTTTAGAGCACATAAGCAATGTGCCAAATTTTAACAAAATCGGTTGACTATATCATATAGCTCCCGTAGGAGGAATCGGTAAAAAAAAGTTTTTTATACAAAATTCTTAGTGTTTCGTTTGTTCAGATATTTGAAGTAAATTCGGCACTCAGATCTTTTTAAGGTATTAAAGCACTGTGTCAAATTTGATCGAAATCGGTTGATTATATCACATAGCTCCCATAGGAACGATCGGTCAAAAAAAAAATGTTTGCTTAAAAATTCTGCTGTTTTTCGATTTAATGAAGGAACCGGATTTTATTGCAATTTAGTGATACAGGGTATCCCAAAGTCGTCCGCGCCCGAAATCACATACGCACTTTTTTATTTTACCTATAAAAAAAGTTTTTTTTTTATATTGTTTTGCTCGTTCTGCTTATTTTTTGGTTGATTTTTGACTTATTCTTTTGTAAAAGTCTAGCTCATTAACGCATAAAAACTATAAAATAAATTCTCAAAACACTAATTTGTGATAAATGCTGAAAACACTTAAAGCTCTCAGCTCAAATTAACAACATAATACATAATATAACATGCTTAACTAAAGAAAACTCTTTCTAGAAATTCTCAGAAGATGATAACATTATGTGCTGAAGATTTTTCATAGTCATAACATGACTTAGCTCATAAAATAAATTTTTAATTATCAAATTTTCCAAAACAGCTGCATTTTGGGTGGAAATCAATTTTTTACAAAAATGTTCTAGACGGGCATTAATTAAATGTGCCAACATTGCGAAACAAGAGCAACAAAAAAGTTGTTCGTAGAATCGTTTTCAAAAGTTTTAAATAATCTGCCAGCCACTTTTACTTAAATTGTTGGCATATATTCTAAAAATTAAATACATGAAATTTTTATACAATTTTCAGTTGAGATGAAAATATGTATAGTTGATATTTTAAGAGTCCGGAAATGCATTAGATTTTTTATTAAGCAATAATTCTACATTATCACTGATACTGATCACGTGATACTTTCCCCGACTCGTTCTGCCGTTGGAGTGGACAAACCAAACAAGTCAAGAAACATTTCGAAAGCGCACACAGTGAGATAGAATCGATTAAAGGAATGGAATCATTTTTGTGGCCAAAGACTTAAGTCACGCTACTGATTGGTTCTTGATGCAATGCTGCCATAAACGTAAATTTCTTATATCCCTAGGAAAAGACACGAAAGAATAACTTTCCAGATTTATATGAAATATAATTAAAAAGACATTTCGTAGATTAACAAAATGCTTGCGGTAACTAACTATTTAGAGCGTATAGTGTTTAAACTGATTGAAAATTACAAGCACTGCTTCATAAAAATTTCAATTGAAAATGTTTGAAAAATGTAGCATACTCTTGGGGGCAAGCTATGCACATAAATGAAATTTAAATGCACAGCAATTTTATTTAGCTTTAATTATTTATTATAAATACTTAATAAGTGGAATTTAGTTTTTGTTATCAATATATGAATAAATACGAGCAAAATTTATATGTATGTAACTTTGCATGGAATAGACATAGGCGTCAATGTAAATACACATACAGAGCGGTAGTCCACAATAAGCAAATAAATAAAAATAAGCATTTTATAGACAATTTTTCAAAGAGCTGCAAAACGACCACCTAAGAGGCTAGTAATTTGGGATACCTGAAAAAATCGCTAAAAATTTAAGAAAACTAAAATAAAAACGCGTGATTGCAAAAACTTAAGGAATTTAAATATTATTGAGCATTAAATTAAATTTAAAAAAGAAATGAAAGCTTTACTTTCCAGAGAAGTCCAGGGCAAATTTGTAAGCCTTCCCATATGAAAAACTAATGAAACAAAATGGCGCAATTGTAAGAGGTCGTATATATGTATATAGTATGTTTACTTATACATACTTGTACCAAGAACCACAAATAGATAACTTGAGAATAAAAACTGCAAAAGGAGCAGATGATTAAACGGGTTTAGCTTGCTTAGATATTTTATTTTTCAAATCCCAGATACTGGATATACATATTCACATTTGTTACAATATTGTATGTGTGTAGCGGGGGGTTTTAAGGACTTGTTTTTCTATTTTTTCTTTTATTCTTGCTTCTTTTAATTTATACTAATTTTTTGTGGACTAAATAAAGAGCGTAAGGGGAATAATGGGTTAGAACATTTGAGTAATACTTTTATAATTGTTATAAATAAGGAAATTCTAAAATCTTTGTTTTAGTATGTATCAAATTTTCTACTTCTAAAGCGTCGATACTGTTATCGGTGTTAGATCTGTTAACATATTTCCCAACGTAAGCTGAAAAACCGTTGCAAAAATCATATCTTCTAAACAAATTGAGATATATTTATGAATTAAATTGGAAGTGAAAGAAAAATCTTTACGCTTAAAATTTATTAATATATGGTAACTACAATATCTGAGAGCTGCACAATATGTTGTTGGATATTTTTGGCTGTGCAATATTCGCCATATTTATGTAGAAAATTTTGATATATTTTTTGTTCAGAATATAACAAAATTTTTTATATCAGTAGTTTTTTGTAATAAATAATCTTCCATAATTACATTTGAGGGGATATCTAAAAGACATAACTTTTCTTTTGAACAACAACTTGTCAATTCTGTTTTGGATTTCACTTGTCTAAGGGCTGCAATTAGTGGATCTGAAGAGGCTTCCAACATATTCAAAAGATTCTGGTTTTCCCTTGATCTTGGTATTTTATTTATGTTAAGTTTGAACTTATTATCTTTCAACTTCAAAAAGTTATGCTTGTCATTTTTCGAGGTATTGCTTACTATGACGAATATGCGAGGTGCTAACACAAAAATAAACATAGGTTCTTGAATTCAAAGAGTTACGTACTCTTTCTCTTTCCTCTTTTTCAGTGAATTTTCACGCATAAAATAAGATAAGCACACTTTTTTTTTTTTTTGTGGTTGCGGTGCATTGATAAAAATATCAATATCCAAAGTAGGGTGTTATGTATCCACAGGAATAGATAATGGGAATATCTGGAGACTGTCACAATAGCGGGATCATTGGCAAAAAACAAATTAAGAATTCGATTTAAGCAGTTTCGGACGCCATTTATTTGCAGTAATGGCAAATAAATAAATTTCAGTAGTTGATGAAGTTGGAATGTACGAACATGCTACTGCAACTAGGCTAGAACAAAGTTTTACGTCAACAGCAATAGGTACATCTTCGCCACGGCAGACAGAGCGATCAAGCCTGAAAACGACAATGTTGTCAACATGTGAATGAAAAGAAAAACTAAAAAAGTTAAAGTTAAAGTCAACTCGTGCACTAAAGTAAGACACTTTTAGTCGGAATCGAAATTGGGAACATGACTGATCAAAAGTTATTTTTTTATTTTGTGCAAAGGGTCTAGCTGGATAAAATTTTCTTAATTTTTTTAGGTATGTTTCTTAAATATGCCACTTTACTGTCCTCTCTATTGCATAACCACGGCTCGCTCTCTCAACGTCAGCGTAGCAATTAGTCATTCCGAAATAGAATAATCAAAACAACGTAACAATTATCGAGTTTAAAAAATTTCAGCTACTCCCATCCAAATTCACAATGCCGCCTTTAAAATGAAACAATATCACGTTGGCAAAATATATGCACAAATTTTACTAACGAACAGAAAAATTATCGATTAGGGATCGTTTGGGTCCCCAACAACGCAAGCAATATATTGAACACATCAAACAACATGTAAAAATTTTCAAAAATGCTGCCGGATTCTGTACCATGGTGTTGAAATAAAAATTTTCCACAAAATGTGAATAATTGGATTGCAATATTGATTCTCTTCAAAATTAATACGTCTCTATAAAATCTGCAACATTCAGCTCTTCATACTAATTTTTGCACTTCTTGAACAATCGGCTGGTGTTTATATTAAGACTAGTGGGCCCGGCAGATGTTGTCCAACCCAAACTTTTTCAATACTCTTAAAGTGTATAAACATCGTAAGATTCTTTGCTTAGCTTATCTAGACAATCATACGATTTTTGCATTAGTTGACTTTCATGACTCTCTAAAAAGCCGTATGGATGAACTAAAGTATTCTTAAGAGAGCTGGCATCTCTAATAAATTCATGCTCCACATTACTACATTTCAACCCTTTTGGGACTACGCTTCTGTCTGCACCTAATATCCTATACCCGGAATAATTTTCTACTATGCTATATTCACGATATGATATCTCTCGAACCAATACACACAATCACATTGAAATAGACTTAAGACCTCCGTATTGACAACCTCCAACCCACGCAAAATTCAGATTTGAAATTGACGTGTTCATGATAACACCCGTAACCCGCAAAACATAAGTTTCTTCTTATATATAAAATTCTCGTGTCACAAAGCTAGTTACCATACTCAATAAAATTAATAACGTTTATAATTTTTATGTATTTCATTTCGATAAAAACAATTAACTAAAAAATATTAATTAATCTGACAATGTACACAATGACAACCTAAATTTAAAACAAATGTTAGGGGTGGCAACCCTTATCACTTAGGGGTATGAAAAATACATGGTTACTTATTCTTAGACCAACCCAATAGGCACACAAAATTTCATGAGAATCGGTCCAGACGTTTCGGAGGAGTATGGGCACTAACATTGTGACATGGCAATTTTATATATAAGATAATGTGCGCCAAGTGCTAATTATTTTGTGGCCAAAAACAAATTGTATGCGTTGAGTTTGTGACGTAACAGTGCTGCCCAGCTCTGCGCAATTGACATGTAGATGGCGCTACAAACAATATATGGCGCCAAAAAGTAAATTTAAAAATCATTATTATTTATTCATATTACTCATATTACTTAATATTTATTATTTTTATTGCAATTATTGCCTAGTTATTCGCGAAACTAAAGGAAAAACGGAGTATGTGGGTTAACTCATATTAAATACGCAGAGCTGAACGTGGAAAATTTTGTAGAGACGTAGGAATTGTAAAGTGAGAGACTATTGCATTTCCATTATCCACGTTTAGCGGAAAATTGTCAGAACACGGCAGTATTTTCGGAATATTTTCACATATCCTCGGATGTTTTAAAGACATTGTTTGTTTTGTTGGAGCCCCACATGGTCCTTAATCGATAATAAAGATTAGCGGACTGCTCTGTTACTTGTGTCTCTCTGAATTCAGGAGAGTGAAGCTATTTGAAATAGTGCGACAACTTTTTTATTTGTTTAAATAGTTTATAAACAACTAATTTATGTCAATAAATATAATTCACAACGTGTTTACGCACGTATACAGTGAAAATGAAGCATTTTCATTTATTTCAACATATAAACAATTATTTTTCTTATTTATATTATATTTCTTCATATAAATGTAATAAACTGTTTGGATTTTGGTTTGTTGTAATATACAATTCGGCTACGTAGCTCTATCAATACGTACATTGTTATAATTGCTTTCAATAATAAAGTTAAAATTGGAAATCGTTTGAACTTAGCTCACTTGTTTTTCAACTAACAAAGATAAATTGTCAAAAATAGCTTTTTTATAGCAAAATACGTACTTCATGATTATTATTGCATCAATTTTGTTTCAAATAGGTGTCCTAGACATTGCACAGTGGTCGGCAACTCTAATTTGCTGGCATAAAAACAAATTATTTTTGTCATTTTAATCGGAATCGTTTTCAATTACGTTATTTAAATTCGTAAAGAATTGTGCAACTATAAAAAAATCAAAGGTCAAGGTATGTAAAATCAAGAGCTTGGGAGCTCACGTAAAATTGGAAGGTCCGCTGACCATACATGCTAGTATATGGTGCCATGAATTCGTTCTAAAAGTATCTTAAAGAATAAGCATGAAGAGATAACAAATTGGTGGGTGGACCCATCAATTGTGCCTTTAAATTGTGCTAAAATGAGAAAATTACAAATGAATACAAAGCAATTATGGAAATATCAACGAAAAGCTGTACAAAAATAGATGATCTTATGCAAGACAAGATACCCGTTTCTACAACAGAACCGCTACTTTTAAGTGTAAAAGCTTATTATAGGGTTTTTCACTGAGCACATCTGAAAGGAATTCATGGGATTTTTTGAAGATGTGAAAGAGGTGTTCACACTGACAACATCTAACATTTTGTTATCATATTGACCGGCTGACATATTATGAAAATGTAATAAAAACATTGATTAATTGGGAGTATTTATGCGGTCGTCATATACATACATACATATAAGGTATTCGAAAAAGTTCGGTTACAAATTGTCGCTAGATAGCTCTTAAATATAATATCTCTGGTAATATAAATTGCAGGTTGGCAAGCTATAGCTTGTTTGAAAGGTTGCATTTTAGGCTTTGTTTCTTTAGAAGACTTTATTAAAGTCGCATTGTTCTGTGAAAAGTTATATACACTCAAAAATTACTGAAAATTTGGAACATTTTCGCCATATTCTTCTTTTCTATAACTAGAAAAACAGCAATGAAGTGGTTTTTTCGCTTTCGATCTGATAATTTTAATGTTAAAGATGCATCTCGCTTTGGTTGACCAATTACTGAAAAAGTGACCCCGAACGGTATAAAAGCAGCATGGACATTGCTAGGGAACTGGACAATCATCGCCAAACAGTTATCAACAATTTGAAGAAAGTTGGATACACAAAGAAGCTCGAATTTTGGGGTTACATCACAAAAGTCTAGAATATTTAAAACCTGTATGCCAATCGAAAGGGGCTGCCTAGAGCAATTTGAAACACCAAAACTTTTCGACTTTGGGCCAGTATTTTACAAGTTATGTCTAAAATTTAGACTAAAATTGTGTATAAAAAATCGATCGTTTTACAAACCTTTGCATTAAAGGAAAGTTCCCAAGCAGCACGCTTATGCTTCCAAACTCCACTATATCCTTTAAAATAACAAATTCTAAAGTCTCTGGTCAATTTGTTTTTTACACCTCTGAAGAGGACTTATTAAACAAATTTGTGTCCTAAATTTGAGAAACCTAATTTAGAAAAACGCATAATTTCCGCATTTATGGATAGATTTGGAAAAATCCTGGTGTTCTAGACTCGTATTATGAATCACTATTATTCTGCATTCAAATTTGGAAAAGTTGGAAAATTGAAATTTTTTGCAATTTTTTTGGTAAGGGGTTACATCACAAAATTTTTATGGCCATAAAGCCGAAAGTCTAGAATATTGGAAACCTGTATGCCATTCAAAAGGGGCTGCCTAGAGCAATTTAAAACACCAAGACTTTTCGACTTTGGGCCAGTATTTTACAAGTTATGTCTATAATTTAGACTAAAATTGTGTATAAAAAATCGATCGTTTTACAAACCTTTGCATTAAAGGAAAGTTACCAAGCAGCACGCTTATGCTTCCAAACTCCACTATATCCTTTAAAATAACAAATTCTAAAGTCTCTGGTCGATTTGTTTTTTACACCTCTGAAGAGGACTTATTAAACAAATTTGTGTGCCTAAATTTGAGAAACCTGATTTAGAAAAACGCATTATTTCCGCATTTATGGATAGATTTGGAAAAATCCTGGTGTTCTAGACTCGTATTATGAATCACTATTATTCTGCATTCAAATTTGAAAAAGTTGGAAAATTGCAATTTTTTGCAATATTTTACAAGTTATGTCTAAAAAGACTAAAATTGTGTATAAAAAATCGATCGTTTTCAAACCTTTGCATTAAAGGAAAGTTCCCAAGCAGCACGCTTATGCTTCCAAACCCATATATCCTTTAAAATAACAAATTCTAAAGTCTCTGGTCGTGTACACCTCTGAAGAGGACTTATTAAACAAATTTGTGTCCTAAATTTGAGAAACCTAATTTAGAAAAACGCATTATTTCCGCATTTATGGATAGATTTGGAAAAATCCTGGTGTTCTAGACTCGTATTATGAATCCTATTATTCTGCATTCAAATTTGAAAAAGTTGGAAAATTGCAATTTTTTGCAATATTTTACAAGTTATGTCTAAAATTTAGACTAAAATTGTGTATAAAAAATCGATCGTTTTACAAACCTTTGCATTAAAGGAAAGTTCCCAAGCAGCACGCTTATGCTTCCAAACTCCACTATATCCTTTAAAATAACAAATTCTAAAGTCTCTGGTCAATTTGTGTTTTACACCTCTGAAGAGGACTTATTAAACAAATTTGTGTCCTAAATTTGAGTAACCTAATTTAGAAAAACGCATTATTTCCGCATTTATAAATAGATAGATTTGGAAAAATCCTGGTGTTCTAGACTCGTATTATGAATCACTATTATTCTGCATTGAAATTTGGAAAAGTTGGAAAATTGAAATTTTTTGCAATTTTTTTGGTAAGGAGTTACATCACAAAATTTTTATGGCATAAAACCGAAAGTCTAGAATATTGGAAACCTGTATGCCATTCAAAAGGGGCTGCCTAGAGCAATTTAAAACACCAAGACTTTTCGACTTTGGGCCAGTATTTTACAAGTTATGTCTAAAACTTAGACTAAAATTGTGTATAAAAAATCGATCGTTTTACAAACCTTTGCATTAAAGGAAAGTTTCCAAGCAGCACGCCTATGCTTCCAAACTCCACTATATCCTTTAAAATAACAAATTCTAAAGTCTCTGGTCAATTTGTGTTTTACACCTCTGAAGAGGACTTATTAAACAAATTTGTGTCCTAAATTTGAGAAACCTAATTTAGAAAAACGCATTATTTCCGCATTTATGGATAGATTTGGAAAAATTCTGGTGTTCTAGACTCGTATTATGAATCACTATTATTCTGCATTCAAATTTGGAAAAGTTGGAAAATTGAAATTTTTTGCAATTTTTTTGGTAAGGGGTTACATCACAAAATTTTTATGGCCATAAAGCCGAAAGTCTAGAATATTGGAAACCTGTATGCCATTCAAAAGGGGCTGCCTAGAGCAATTTAAAACACCAAGACTTTTCGACTTTGGGCCAGTATTTTACAAGTTATGTCTATAATTTAGACTAAAATTGTGTATAAAAAATCGATCGTTTTACAAACCTTTGCATTAAAGGAAAGTTACCAAGCAGCACGCTTATGCTTCCAAACTCCACTATATCCTTTAAAATAACAAATTCTCTGGTCGATTTGTTTTTTACACCTCTGAAGAGCACTTATTAAACAAATTTGTGTCCTAAATTTGAGAAACCTAATTTAGAAAAACGCATTATTTCCGCATTTATGGATAGATTTGGAAAAATCCTGGTGTTCTAGACTCGTATTATGAATCACTATTATTCTGCATTCAAATTTGAAAAAGTTGGAAAATTGCAATTTTTTGCAATATTTTACAAGTTATGTCTAAAATTTAGACTAAAATTGTGTATAAAAAATCGATCGTTTTACAAACCTTTGCATTAAAGGAAAGTTCCCAAGCAGCACGCTTATGCTTCCAAACTCCACTATATCCTTTAAAATAACAAATTCTAAAGTCTCTGGTCAATTTGTTTTTTACACCTCTGAAGAGGACTTATTAAACAAATTTGTGTCCTAAATTTGAGAAACCTAATTTAGAAAAACGCATAATTTCCGCATTTATGGATAGATTTGGAAAAATCCTGGTGCTCTAGACTCGAATTATGAATCACTATTATTCTGCATTAAAATTTGGAAAAGTTATTATTATTAGCCGTTGATGGCGCGTCAAAAATTTGGGTAAAAATATTAAGTTGCGGATTATTGAGAGACGTCCTCAAAAAGTGTAAGCTCATTTCACTTGCTGGTGTCTTGGCAAAGCAATCTTATTTCAAGTTTTCGTTCAGCAACCATATCCGGATTGACTAGACGGTTTATGTGCCATACAATTAAAGCTGGCTTGTAGCTTTGTTGAATTTTCTGCATAAACTCTTCACGCTCTTTGTCTTCCTTTATATGTAATAGTTTTTCATGAACACCACGTGACGTCAGAGTTGCGCTGCCCGGTGTCTTAAAATTGCACAAAACAACTGCACCTCGGACTACACAAGAACTACCATTGCTTAAGCTTTCAGCATTTAGCTTATCGTAGCTAAGTCTAAGCAGCGGTACGGACAATGTACCTGTAGGCAGTAGATATTCACTAAAATGATAGTCATTATTATAGAAAATTTAAATTTGCAGAGCTCCAATTTCTTACCTGGGCAGATTATTAAGCCTAACGTTTTGCAAACTAAATTGATCAGAATCGACACATAAACGTCCATAAACTGCGCATTTACCAAAATGTAGCTGCCGGTAGTCGGGCTCCAGCGCCAATTCTTCGACTAAGTAATGCCTAAAGTAATTACAATACTTGGGAAAATTTTCAGCAGGATCAAATTCAACTACATCGGAATCTGCGCTCATCACGCATTTAAAAGAGCGTAAAAAATCAAAACTTATGAAATTAGTTAAAAAATAAAACTGTTTGGCCGAGCAATAGCCAAAAGCGTGTAAGTGCTGTAAATGCCTTTTATTAACTGCTACCCAACACTTGAAGCGCAGTACATCGAGTTATCGATAACCGCAACTTTGCATCAGTAAAAAGAAGAAGAGGACGCAAAAGTTGCATTTTTAGCAGCGTAGCTCATTATTTTAATAAATTGCAATACGTGCTTATTAAATTTAATATAAATAAAGCAAAATGTCGTTTATGAATCCTGTAGATATGGTGGATGAGGACGCTGCCGATCTGCAGTTTCCAAAAGGTACTAGGAAAATTTGAATTAGTTTGTAAAATAGAAGTGAAATATAAAGTATGTCCAGTGTCCCATGCTGCGACTCCATATCCGTAGCATTAACCATCTATGCAATTACTACTTCTTGCAGTTAGATTAAAACCCGGCGTTCTCAATATGGCCTCAAAAATTGCGCATGCAAATATTGATAGCCAAACGATATGCACAACGGCTACTTATAATCCTCGCATATTAAATAAACATCTCGAGAAGATTGAGCAAGGCATTATTGATAAACATGACAACAATGAATGTACAGATTCAAGCAATATAACTGGCACTGCCTGTGCCACCTGTTGCAGTCCGCTGCAAGAACCTTATATCAAGTGCTCCGAGTGCCTAGACATTTTACTGTGTCTGCCATGTTTTGCACGTGGTTGCGAAAACAAAACACATCGTAACAACCATGCATATATCATTGTGCGAGATGATATACAAGTGTTTTACGACGAGCCAGAGTGGACAGCACGAGATGAACGTGTTTTACTGCAAACTTTGCGCACACAGGGCTATGGCAATTGGGAAGCAGTTGCGCGTGCTTTGAATCAGCGCCATAGTGAAGCCGAATGTCAACGACATTACCATGATTGTTATTTTGGTGGCATCTTTGAGCGTCTGTTGGGTCTGCAACATGCACGCCAATGTTATATGCCAGAGCGCATGCCATATGTGTTTAAAATGCGTGCATTAGAGCCACCCAGGCATGATGACATTTCCTCCATGCAGTTTAAAATTAATGCTGGCTATCGTTGCGCGCGTGGTGACTTTGATACGCCCTACGATGCCTCTGCAGAAAGTCTGCTTGCTATTATGCTAGATCAACAAAATGATGATGATGACGATGAAGAATCGGTGGATAAGGAACTGCAGGAGGAGCTGCAAATTGCCTTAGTGCTCGCCTATAATAATCGTTTAAGGTAAAAAAGCGCTTCAACGCTAACTAGCAGTTATTAAACCAATTTTGGCTTAAAAGTAATACTAATTACTCAATTTGATCACAGAGAACGCCATCGTCGATATAATATTATGCGTCGTAATGGACTTATCCTGCCCCATCGCACAGTCAGTTGGATTTCTAAATATGCTCATGCATTTAGCACTGATGCCAACTGTATGCGTTTTCTAACCTTTATGCAAATTTGTGACCCCATTGAGTTTGATATGCTTATTGAGTCGCTAAAATATTATCGAGAACTACAAAGCCGTCTATATCGTCTATACGAATTGCGGCAGCAGGGCGTGCGTACACTATATGGAGGTGCACTCTATGCAAGACTTCATAAACAAAGGCAACAGGCGCAGCGCGAATATGCGCGCCAAAGGCAACATGATGCCTATGATTGGCAGCAGCTTGTGCAGCATTACGAAAATAATAGAACGAATGCCTTGCCACAGAGTAGCTCCAAGATTTACGTTTTGAATACACGCCGAAAAGCGGGGCCTATGGAAATAGCTGGTTAGTGTGAACTTGACAAAAATTATAAACTTGAAATTCACTTGTTTTTTTTTGCAGATTTGCCTGGTTATGCCAAACTGAACACAGAGGAGCGTACCTTATGCAGTGTGGCACGTTTAGTGCCCCAAGCTTATATCGATTATAAAAATCAATTAATTACTGAACAATCCAAGTCGGGCTTTTTACGTCTAGCCGATGCGCGACGGCTTATTAAAATAGATGTGAACAAAACGCGTCAAATCTACGATTTTCTGCTTGAACATGGCCATATAAGCAGGCCACCATCTTAGATCTATGTTGCAATATAGCTTTATGTTTCACTTGT
>JBAMAX010004142.1:0-13007 GCA_037043745.1 Chymomyza amoena | reverse complement strand
TTCTTTGTCCATCAATTTAAATTTTAAAAGCATGTTAGATGAATAAATTCAAGCCAAAAAATGCAAAATAATTGCTTTGTATGTTACAACTGCTACCATTTTGACCACTATCAAATCCTTTTCACTGTGAATTACAATCATTCGACATCGCACAGTCCTTCTTCGAGATAGCTTGCTATTGGGTACGCCATGCACACTGAATTAGTGCACTTTGTGTTATTAGAATGCAGTCATTTAAAGCAATCAGGAACTCAGCACTCAGCAGATTACTCAACAGGCCAAAAAAACGTTTTACAATTTAAAACTTCTACGAAGCGGAGCCTCTACCTTTAACCTTTTTTTGAGTAGGGTGCTTGCATTTTTGGGCTTATCAAATGGCTGAAACTGTTTGCGTTATTTTATGCTACAAAGACCAAATTTTAGCCTTTTTAAGCCCTAAACGAGCAGCATTGTGGCTGCTGAAAGTGCTTACCCAAATATTTCGGTGACAACAGCACTTCTGGATTTCCCACGCCCGCCGCCGGCAAATGTCTGGAGCTCTTTTTTCACCAACGTTGTATACCAACAAAAAAGGGGCGTTAAAAAATATTTAAATAACGAGCAAAAAGTATTTTGTGGGTTGACAAGCTGTAGATGACTCTATTTGCAAAAGAAAAGTGCTGAAATTTTTGTATAGCGTATTTAAAATATACAAATGTATTCGGTTCAAAAGTAAAGTATTTAGTACTCCCTAGAAAGCATCACTCAATCATTTCTTATATAATATGTAATTCTATGTATGTATTATAGGTGCTGTTAATTTTCGTACTCTTGTGTCCACTGACTGTTAACTACCAGGTGTCTTCCCATTAATCGGAATTTTATCCATTGTCAAACCTGGAAAACCTCGTAGTCATCCAAGCAGCTAAACGAGCCGTATTCCGATATTGAACTATATTGGCGTATAATATGAGTTTCTAGCCGAGTTCATATGTACTGGCCCGCTTATTAAATTGAAAAATGATATAATGGTCACTCTTGGTATTGAGACCGATTTGGGTAATGTTCGCCATGGAATAATCCACAAACTAAAATTTTTTTAATTAAAATCATTGATATAATAATAATCATAATTTACTTATGAAATTCAAAAAGACCAGAAATTGTTCCATGCATATTTTTCTGCTTTTATGATTACGATTACTAAAATTCATGCAATTTTGGCTCGAAATAATATGTCTACTAAGCCGACCTCATTACTATTAATTTACTGATGAAATCCAATAAGATCGTCTTAGTCGCTGCTTAATAGACAACCATTTTGGAGAGCTATGACACAAAGATCTTGGTGTTCAAGGTTCAATGTTGGATCACTGATTGGATTTTGGAAAGTGTCCAGATATATTCGTTGTTTTTCGAATAAAGCGCATTATCAACTCACCGACAAGCTTCTAGGGGCTCTGGGCAATGTTAGATCATCTATAGATCGGCAAGTTGCGAGCGTGATCCAAGCTTTAGTTTTTTAATTTTAGCTACACTTATTTTGCTTTTACGTGGGCATTCCAAGATCATTCGGTCTATCTAGACGTACTCCAAGGTATTTTATGGTTGCTCTATCTGGAATGACGGAGCGACTAAATGCTACGGAGGGAAATTTACCGCATCTTAATAAGAAAGTCATTTGAACAAATTTCTGCGTATTTAGCTTCTAGAATCCTCCATTTCTTTAGCCATTTTTCCAACCAATGTAAGCTACTTCCATAGGCGCTGTGAGGCATCAACCTTTCACTAGTATGTGGCATTGAATGCTGCATCATCAGCATACGTTGCGACCAAAGTTTTATTAGTAGATCAGCTTTAAATATTGTATATAAGACTGGGCCTAGTACGTTACCTTGAGGAACTCCAGCATTAATAAAGTACAAGCTGTGATGTTGTACCTTCTTCTTGGACATATGTAAAACGTACGGGTAGCTGGATATGATTTCATCAATAAAAAGTAGGGTGCTGGAAAGTATTTAATTTTGTAAAGTATTTGACTTAGGAGATATGACTCAAAAATAGCCCTCCTGTATATGAAATATGTTTGCCTCTCGAATAGAGTTACTAGTGGTGTTGCCTGGATAAAATCCACAAGCCTTGCACAATTAGAAACTATATGACCTGGTAAAAAATATTTAAGTCCCAGGTAGAAATCATTGCAGCATTCTCAATCCGATGAACTGGAAATTAACAAAATTTTGCGAGATATTACCATCGTAAATGAACATTATGAGCAGGGTCTAAGAATAGGTTTAAAAAATATTATCTTAAAGAAAATGTTTACAGAAATATTTATAGATCAATAGACGAAATTTAGAAAAAGAATATATATATTGAATGCATTTAAGCACTGGGGTACTATTTGCTTTGATAAAAGTTTTTGTTGTATGTTTCCTGGAGTCATTGAGTTTTTTTTATTATAAATGTTGGATCATAACCCTTAGAATTATGGGTTGATTGCCAATAAAATAAATATTTAAGAAAAAAAGCTCTCTATTATTAAGTTTAATTAATTATCTTTGGGTTCCCTTCTAACAACGTAGCTGTGTTTTCGTCCTTCTCAATATCCTTGTCATGGTTGTTGTTCTTGCTGACACTGCTGCTGCGAAGTCATTATCGACCAAAGCTGTCACTTTTGAAAAGTTTGCATCGCTGCGTTGCAACTTGGCGCATAATTCGCTCTACATAAAATTTCATTAAGATACCAAAGTTGATTTTGCTTTTATCCCTTGGCATAATACCAGCTACCTAGTTTTGGCTTTGGTGAAAACTTTTTGAAAAGAAACTCCACTCTTCAGTATTCAAAGTGAACTTGAACTGCTATGTGATAATTATTTCGCGCTAAGCTTCCTTAGGCGTTGCCACCCTGTTGTCTAAAACTGTTGCCATTTTTCTGGCAACCACAAAAGTTTTCTTGCAATTTTCCTCTTCGCTCAAACAAAATCCATAAAACCTTAATTGCTTTAGACACAGAGCACATAGGAAACATTTTTGGCCAATACGAACTTACTACTTAATGGATTTCATAACCCGAACACCTATTACATTTGTTTTATATTTTAAATGAATACGACCACATTCCACAGTGCGTATACGTAATTAAAAGTTGAAATTTCTGAAGCTCTTAACCTAAGTCCTTCCAATTCCTCCTGTTTAAACCAAAATTATCACAAAGGGTACAACATGTGCCAAGCTGTAAGTTATTATATTTTGTTGAAATTTTTCAGAATCTTATCCAAGTGTTCACTTACACTATAAAACATAAAACTCAATAAAAAATTTAAGCCCTCTAGCTCTTCTGATCAGGACAATTGTGCAAAGTATTCAAAATATTTGATGAAATAGCACAGATCTCATACGAAGTTTGGCCCTCCATTTTCCTTACTTATGAGTCAGGTCAAGCAATTCTATATTTATAGAATACAACGGAATGAATAGGATAAATTTTGACCTCAAACTTAAATTGTGGATACCTTTCATAATTGATTTAACAAAACTCTTAACAATATTTTAAGTACATTATTTCTATTTCACGAGTCTATCAATAGATTTTTATGACTATAACTAGTAAACTTTTATTAATTTTAATCATCTTATTTATTTCTATATTTTTGTGAATACCACCATAACTATATCTTTTACATTATTATTATGCTTTATTTATTCCTTGATTAATAGCTCTTGGTACAATTTAGCGTGAATTAACAAAAAAAAAAAATGGGCTACAAAATTTGCTGCTCGTCGCTTTTTTCGATGCTGTGTACAGGGTTTGGCACAATGGCCTGCATACGAAATTAAATCTTGGCTTCCTGCTCCGTTCTACCTGATAATAAAATCATGCCTTGGTCGTAGGTTTTAGGTCCAGGAACAATGTGAGTCCTCTCCAATTTGTTCACACAGAAGTTCCTTAAGGTAGTGTGCTGGCTCTAGTATTGTACACTATATTCAGATCTGACATGCATTTCAAGAATAGTAGACGTCGCCACTTACGCTGCTGACACGGCAATTATTGCATCTAGCGCATCTCCTATGGAAGCATATCAACTTCTCCAGCCTCAGTTGAGTTTGTTAGTGAAATGAATGGAAAATAGTAGTAAACTCACCGAAATCCGTCCAAATTACATTTGCACTGAGAAAAGGGAACTGTCTATCGGTTCGGGATCTGAAATTCTCTAAAGTGATATCGTTAAATACCTTGAAATGCACCTTGATAGAAAACTTACCTGGAAAACGTATATAAAAGTCAAATGCGCGCAGCTTGAAATTAAAACAAAAAATTAACTGGCTATTAGGGCGTAACTCTCAACTCAGCCTCGAGAATAAAGTACGACTTTACAAGGCAGTCCTTAAACCAGTCTGGACGTATGCCGTAATATTTCAGATACACAAAGACTTAAATGTGCCATTTGTCAGAGATGAAATACAAAGATAAAAAAAAATATTGAGAGATTTCATAGGCATATAGACAAGTTCGCAATTCTTTTAGAAAATACTTATGTAACTAGACGGCTTTAGCGACATTATGTTTTAGGCCTTCCCTTCAGATTAAGATGTTAAGTTTTATTTATTATTTAATTATAATTTTTTGAATTTCATCAATCCTGTTATATTATTAAATTATGTCAATTAATTTACCTATTTTTTATCCAGGATAGATTATAAATAAAATAAACCACAAAAAACAGCTTTATAAATAAATTTAGTTTTGGGTACTCCAAAAAATCTTCCTTAAACTATTCATTTATTGAGCTCATCCTAATTAAAGCACTCACGACTCCTGTGGACGTTTCCAGACCATTGGAGAATTCAACCCATTCCGATCGATTAGTTCTACAAAAAGGAAATTAATTTTCAACTTGGATTAGTTAAGACACTGACACCAATTGACAAATATTTAATGAATTTATCAAGAGGCAAAAGTTTAATTAAATTAACTTCACGCATTCTCGGAGGATGCCAAAAGCAATTAAAATGCGAAGAATCACGCCATAGCTCGTTAATTAAATTTAACTGATAACAATTAAAACACTTTCATTTAATGTAATTGTTTTGGTTCTAAAATTTACTTTGTGTAGTAATACCTTAAAACTTTAAGTTATTCAAAGGGTTTTGTTGAAAACTCTTACGACGTTAAAAATCTTATATATAAAAAAAAGTGTATGTCTGTTTGTATGAGGTTGGACGCCAATCCCTTTGTCCGATTTTAATGGGACTTTTTTTAAAATGTTCAGAAGCTTCCTGGGACGAGAATAGGCTATGTAAAAATATTACAAAATTGCGACGAAAATACTAAAAAGGACAATCTGATTTTCCAATACATTTTTTTTTTAATTTAGGTTGGCATTGTGTACATTGTCAGATTAACTAATATTTTTTAGTTAATTGTTTTTGTCGAAAGGAAACACAAAAATTATAAACGTTATAAATTTTATTTTATTCAGGCACACAAAATTTCATGAGAATCGGTATAGCCGTTTTGGAGGAGTGCAGGTCTGAGAATAGGCCAACATCTATTTTTCATACCCCTAAGAGATAAGGGTTGCCACTCCTAACATTTTTTTTTGATTTATCGACTATACCTTCATGGTGTGTTCACGGGCGCGAAGTTAGCCGCGAAGCCTTCCACACTCCTGTTTCGCGGCTTTCGCGGACGGCGCGTTACGCAATATTTTTCAATCTGTGGTTTGTCTTGACTGAACGTGAAAAATAAAAAAAAACATCCTGTCGCCATTATTAATATCATCCAACCAACATTAATATCAGATACTGCTTACAATGCCGAGAAGAAAACTACCAAATCTCCATCAAACATGGTTAAAATGTAAAGATGGCGAGTGGTTGAAAATGAATTGATGATGAAATTAATCCACTCATCGATAAATCGTACGATGTTTTCCAATCGGAAAGATTCCAGATCTAGACGAGGGAGCGAAGCGAGCGTGCCGGAGCGCAGCGGAGGCCGGCTAGTATTTTATATAACTTAAAAGGCAAAAAATCATTCAAAATATTTAACATTTTGATTTAAAAAAAAGCTATAGATAACAAAATTCAATTTTAAATTAATTTAATCATTTATTGATTTCAAAAGTTTCCATTATTATTTTTTTAACGTTTAAGTATTTAATATTTCAGAATTGACAAATGCACCAATGATGCATAAGTGAATTATTTGAAAACTAAAGAGAAGTGTCATCATTAATTTTTTTGTGTGTGTATCATAGATAGGAAGATTATATTGTTTTTAATAATAACCACTGACATATTTTTGCATTCTAAACATATCTAAAAAGATCAACTAGAGGTAGCGCTTTAGGCACATGTATTGCAAATATGTAGTTATCCTTATTTTTTCACTCTTGTAAGGCTTGGGGCAGAGCCCGGTCGAGTCAAAAAGAAGCCCCCAACAAAGTACGTATAAAAACTCCATTAAGATAACAAGTTTTCAGTAGTTGTTACATTTTTCACTCCCACAGTTTTCCATTTACTACAAAATGTTTTTTTTTTTGGTTTTTTTTTTATTTACTTTTCTCTCTGTTAGAGGACAGCCTTTATTCTTGTTTTTTTGGCTCAGTGCCAAAATTACGCTTTTAGGCATTTTTAAAATTGAAAACTCTTAGCCATCATCTGTCCACATTGTCAAAATCTTGCTAGTAGCTGACTTGATGTTAACAAAAGTGGCAAAAACTTCGCTTATTGCAAGATTATCAAGTGCCAAGAGGCGTGGCACATAAAGAACTAAAACCGCAACAACTACAACAAAGTCGCGCACATATTTGAAATCAATTACTAAGAAACCAAGGGGGAACAAGCACATTACCAGGTCATTGGACAAGTACAACATATAGATCAATAGTTGGCCCTCGTTGTTCAGGAGTGTAGACTTTGCGTCAATAAGCGTAAACGACAATTGGCCGACATTTTATTTAATGTCGTTTCTCATTAGTGACCCATAAAATAAACAGTCAATGGAGACAAAGCTAAAACAGAAAAGAGATGGCACTACCTGTTTTGTTGGACTTGCCTCACTGACCAACAGATGTTGCAAGTCCATGCTTATTTAGCTGAAAAAACACATAAACAAGGAAATATGTTGGAGCAACAAGGACACTTTTGCAGGCAAGCTCATGAAAATCTAATGACACAGTTAATAGTTTGTTGGAACAGTGGATGGTGTTTACTGATAAGGACCTACTGAGCATTGCTATGAATAGCTTATAGATTACGAATGAGCTATATTGAGCTGCCTGAAAAGTGAGCAGCTTAAAGTATTTAAAAAATGGACAAATGTAAAAATTTTTGCTACAAAGTTGAAACTTTCATGTACGAATAACTTGATATATCCTGATTATCTGTGTTGGTATCCATTGGCGGATCTCTATTCTTTTATTGGATTTCGTACTAACATTTATTTAAAGCTGCACGCTATTAAAAGTCTACTAACTCTATTTACTTATTTTTCGAATAACAAATCTTTTTAATACAATCTATATGTACGCAGCGGATATCTCTACACCTAGCGAGCTCACAGAATCTGTAAAGAACGGAAAACTAATGATAGCTACATAAGCAGACGACCTTGCTATTTTTTACTCTGCCTTCTGTGAGTACGAAGCAGAAGATGGAATTCAAGAGTACCTATACCTACTTAAGATATGCACAAATGGAACATCCAAGTAAGTGTCAGGCAGAGCTATATACTCTAAGAAAAAGTATCACCTGCTGTCTCGTTAGGCAGTCAACCAATAAAACTACAAAAACAGGGCCTTAAGCCTTATTAAGAAATTCGACCTTGCATCATGACCTTTGACTGGAGACCATCGACCTCTAGATAAATAAGCACACAAGCCGCTACCACCATGCGGATTGCCAGTGCTGCTACAGCTGCCAATTTGCGATAAGTTCATATGGCCGCAATAGTTGAGACCGGGGCTCCTTAAGATTGCCATCAAATAGGCTTGATAGCTGTCAGTGGCAGATTACTAGATAGCTAGCACTTACCAGGCGTCATAGCTTGTAGCTAATATTATGCATCTGACGCTGAGCCAGTGTCAACTCAGTGTCCATGTACAAGCTCAGGCGCTCCATAAAGCTCTCAATGAGCACTAGTTCATCTTCACCTGCTGCATTTACATTGTCGTTAGGCAGCTCTGATTTGACACCGACGCTCAAGTGCAATGCATAATCCTCAATCATTGTTAATAGCATGCAATAGCTGGTTTGCCCAGAACTAACTCACCAGCACGAGGAATCACATGCCATATCGACAACCATAATTTGACGTTTTGATTCAACTACCAGACTTCGTTCAAACTATCCATGCCAATATGCCCGTTGAGCAGCTGACCTGCCTACTCCTTAACTTCGACAGCACTTCAAGCTATGAAACTTTTACAAAGTCTTGTGGCTGCTACTTCTGCATAGGTCTTGATGGGTTATAAAATACCTTAATCAGCTTCTTATCTTTTGCAGTAGAAGCTGCTAGCAGTTCTTTAGCTCCTCTCGCCGTAGTTCAGATTCATATCGAGCAAGTTTTGCTTAGAATGCGATTCAACATACAAGCTGTTGGCTGTCAAAATATTAAGTGCCACTTTCTGGGTGGTCATAAATTTTCATTGTAATTTCAATTGCATTATTCACATTCAATTTCTATCAATTATATTTCATAAAAAGAGTATCTCTCTACTTCCACTGTGAGCGTGTGTGCATAGTAAGGATGTTTTTCCTCTTGCCTTCCATTGGGGTTCCATATCATGAATCTTGACAGCTTGTCACTTTAATTTGATTTCTTCGTTGAGACTATAATGGTAAGGAGATTGAAGCTTTATATTTATATAAAAAATATTAGAAACACAAAAAAAAAATTAACTATTAAATTCAATAACTTTTAAAATATGTAAAATCTTTTTTCTTTTAAAAATTTAATATATTATTTTTACATGTTTTATATAGGAAAATTATAAAACTAAAATTAAAATTTTTTTATATTTTTTAAATTTTAAATATTAAATATTTTTAAATATAATTAACAGATATGAATAAAATCTCAATCTTTAGTTTTTACCATATACACGACAAAAATAAGTGAATCAAGCCATTTTTAGATCGAGCTATCTGCTTCAGATAACTTGTGATAATATGTAAAAGAGCTTTATTGAAAAGTTCCGCTTATCGATCGATCACTAAATACTGAAATTTTAGTTTTTACAATCTTCATACACAATCCAAATCTCCTAAAGGATTAAAGATTTATTTTTTTATAAAGCCAACTTGCTTACTAAGCTATCTGTAACTATGTAAACTAAATTCAACTGCAATATTATTTTTAAATACTAAGCCAAATGGAAAACCACAAAACCATTATTATGTTTCTCCTAGAAGGAAAAATATTTTACTTACATTTTTCTGCAAAGCAATTGTAAAACATATTTAAGAGAGGTACATAATCCTAGAAAGAACACAGAAAAGCAAAATCAAAAAAATAAGACTCTCAGGTAAATAATTTTTTTTAATGATTTTTCAGTTTATGTCTATTTGTGGTGCATTTTCTTGGTAAATACTTAGCGCTAAAGCATTCTTGTGTTGTTTTTATTATTTAATTGTTTTTGGTAATGCTTCTTTGGTCAACTGGCCTGGAAAGGAAACACGGCAAAAGCACTGCTAAGAGTTAGCAAAAAACTTGCTAAAAAAGTCATATTTTCTTATTATCTGTGCTGTCCTACGTAATACAAAACCGAAATGGAATTATTAATGGCATTGTCCATTTACTTCTAAGTACCGCAAATTACATTTTTTGTTTATTTTTTCTTGAGCTTTTCGCTGTTGTTTTTGTGTGTGGTTTTTTATTTGTTGACTTTTTGGCATTGGGTGCTGGTTCCTCTTGCTTACAGCAATCTTTGCCCTGGTGGGGCTCTCACCCTCATTGAAAGTCTTAATTGTTCTGGCCAGCAAGCGAAGCGGAGGCGTTACGTAGAGCTTTAATGGATGAACGCTTCAGCACCTTTTAAATATAGGCATTTAGTACTTGTTGAATAAGTTGGCAACTGTGCGTATGCTTAACTTGGCATGGTCTACTTTGTAAGAAATTTTAATTTTCTAATAATTTAGTTTAAAATGGAATATGCATGCCATAAATGTACCGTTTCATAATTTGGAGTTTTTGTAGGCTCTCAAAAAGGCTAATTTTATGGTGTTTTTGGAGGCTGTCTGCTCAATTTCACAAAACCACTGCTCAGATTCTCACTCAGGAGTTTTCTAAGTCTGCAGTGACTCGTCAGTAACCCAATCTCGGGCTAAGTAATAGTAATCTTTTAAGTTTATAGTGTTTCAACAATAAAATATTTATAACAGATTTAACAATATATCGTTGGCAATATCCAGCTTGAAACACAGTAACAAATTTGATCCATACAAGTGCATGTCATCTTGACGGACGCTATAGATGCCTTTCATTTTGAACAGCTTGTAAAAAGTTTTTATAGTTACGGTATTTAAAAAGTATTTAACAAAACGTTCTGCCAGTATAGTAACCACTTAAAAGAAAAAGAAAACAGAAGCATCAACAAAAACTAAGAACAAACCAACCCAACAACTAACGACGATCTCTAATGAGTGGTAAAAAGAACGTTTGCATTTCTACGACACCAATAAAAGGCAAAAGAGTTGAGTACTTAGAGTGGTAAGAGGTGTGGCAGTGGGTGTTTAGTGACAAGGGCAATTTCAGCCAGAACTTGGCCAGAAAGAAACTTTTCATAAAAAGAGGCAGCGCACTTTGCGTGCAGCGAATATTGGCCAAAGCGTCAACGGCAGCAGGCCAAGTGCAATAAAGGGCAAAAAATTGTGCTGGATGCATTTGGGCTTGGTTTATAAGCCTGTTACAGTTACTGACAGCATACCAAGCAACGCAAAGCCACAACAAAGGCGAACAAAATGGTTAAAAGTGGAAGTGGGTTATATGGGAAGCCGGAGACGGTCCAGCACTGGGTTGACTGTGAAAAATGCCAATGACATTTGCATGCAAATGATGCACTGAAATGCAGATTGTTATGGTGTGGGTTTTTGGGTGATACGGCACTGCCCAGGATTTCACAAAAAAAAAATATCTAGCATGTGTAGCCTGTAGATGAACTTGTTTTGGTCTAATGAGATCAGCATGCAACTCATTTCCAAACTGAACTGCCACCGAGCAAAACTGAAATGATATCCGTAGGAACGAAGGCTCATTAGTATTCACTTGCACTTTCTTTTACCTAGAAAAGGAAAAGTGGGCCAAACCAAATTAAAGCTTATAAAGCTAGGAACTGTACGTACCTACATAAATTAATCATAATAAAATAATAATATAATATTATTCAAGCCATAAACCTACTTAGCCATTTTGCGTTTTTATACCCTGTACCATATGGTACAAAGGTATATTAAGCATGAAAAAGCCGAAAATGTATGTAAAATGTAAAATTACCGTCTGTCTGTCGGTCCATCTCTCCGTACGAACGCCTTGACCTCAGAGATGGTAAGAGCTGAAAACCATACTTTCATATTAGATCTGGTATTATTCCATAGGAGAAAAATTTATTTTGCTTTTCTGATATCGCTCCCATAGGGGTGTTTCAGAGGATCTCGAAAAAATCAGAAAGTTTTAAAAAGACAATTAATTTGTTTTTGAAGATATCATAACTAAATTAGGCTCTCCTAAGCATTGTACCAAATTTTATGAAAAATGGTTGGCTATATTATATAGGGTGCGGCAGCATAACTCCCTTTTTTCAAAACTCAATAAAAACTAATGTGTCATCGGAAAATATTTATTTATTTTTTATAATGTAGGTACATGTCTAAAGTTTTTATTTACATTGTTTTGAAGATCAAATCTGTAAGGTGCCGTCCCTCATTCTCCATACATTGCGTAAACCGATATCTGGCGTTTGTCATGACTCTTGTTAGCATAGCTGGTATTATGTTGGCAATTTCTTCTTCGATGTTGGTCTTCAAATCTTGTAGGGTTCTTGGACGGTTCACATAAACAAGGGATTTCAAAAAACCCCATAGATAAAAATCACAAGGGGACAGATCGGGAGAGCGTGCCGGCCATTCCAAATCGCCTCTAATTGAGATAAGGCACTCTGGAAAGTGTTCCACAGCCATCGATGCTCTTGAAGTGTGTGCTGTTGCACCGTCTTGTTGGAACCAAGTGTCCCCTAAATCCAACTCTTCTAGCCGTGGGAAAAAAAAATTCTGTAGCTTGTTTACATACCGGTCCGAATTCACTGTCACTGTAACCTCATTTTCCTCAAAAAACCAGGGACCAATAATTCCAGCTGAGGAAATCCAAGGGCAGATGCGTGTTTTTGCGCGCAGAACGCCGTGGTGATCGCAACATTGACGCACTTACTGCTTCAATGGTCTCAGGTGATCTAACGGGACGGGGACTCCAGTTCTTCGTTTTGTCACACTTGCAGTTTGTCGGAATGTAGTGACCCATGTAACAATTGATTTGCGGTCTGGGACGGGAGCCAACGGGGCTAAATTAAAGCGATTTCGAAATGCACGCTGTGTTGCAATAACCGAACATCCGCTTGAAAAGTAGGCCTCAACGGCAAAGGCACGCTCCTCACTATTCCAACGCATGATGGCGACTGAACCGTGTCGGGACAAAACTTTACAGTACCCCCTCTTGAACGAGACCACTAGCGCTCCGCTGTGACATCAACTAACTGAATGGCGCGCATTTTAAAAAAGGAAGTTATGCTGCCGCACCCTTTATAACTCCCATAGGAACGATCGGTCAAAAAAACATTTTTGCTTAAAAATTTTGTTTTTGGTTTTTTTTATGTTTTTAAGCAATATACTGGACTTCATAGCAAACTACAGGGTACAGCGTATCCCAAAGTCGTCCGCGCCCAACGTTAAAGCACTCCATCTTTATTTTTATACACTCGACTCCAAATGAACGGAAAATAAGATGTTGGTGTGTAGTTACTGGAGCTCAC
>JBAMAX010004140.1:0-59566 GCA_037043745.1 Chymomyza amoena | reverse complement strand
CAATCGATATAATTTTTGTGTACCAAAATAGTCTTACCTGTAATATACTCAAAGATAGTGTATGCAAAAACTCTAATACCAGGAATTGTCATTAAGTTTGTTACGTGTATAAAAACAAAAATGTGTAAATTTTCGAAAAAGTTATTTGAGTACTTCTTGGAAAACTTTAACAATATTACCAAGTTCACAATACTTCTAGAATTTTATAAGCTGCTAAGTCAAAGCTTTAAGGATGTCAACTAAAAGTATTTGTCTTTAAACATTTGAAAGTGTATGATTTATTCGAACATTACGCAAGTTTTGCTACTTATATAAAAATATTTGGCCATACAATTAAAGAGTTGCTGGTTTAAAAAGTGTTACCCATGTCATATTTTGATAGGATAATGGGATACTAAAGTTTATGAGCTTCTCATATGCGGGCAGACTCCCTTTAATAGCCCACAAAAACTTGTGTTTTAACAGAAGGACATTTCATTTATGAGCACGCAGACTTACATATATAGAGAGAAAAAACCAGATAAAGAGCGAAGGAAGTTGCGGTCGGAATCCAAATACTTGACAGATAAACAGCAAAAATGCTGATTTTATTTTGTGCGCACATTTTCACATGATAATCATCCTCTATACGGAGTGTATGGCATAAATGCTATAACATAAATATATTTACACATATACGCAAACACACACACACACATATACTACATATATAAAAAAATGTGATAATTCGGCAGGATATTCGGCAGCTGAATACTCTGCACTCAATTTCCACTAAAAAGTTAATATTCCTCTATTATCTATTATCTTAATTTTTTACGTTTCCTTTTATTACGTTTTAAAATTTTAAGAGCAGTTTATGGACTTTTTTGGCTCCATTCAGGTCAAAGTCATAAAATTTTTAGTTTTGGAAAAGAATTTTATTAGTCCTTTAAGAGCAATTTAAAACTAAGAGCGAAAAATTTTCTACCTAATGAAACAGCGGCAATATTTTTAACAATTTACAGCTCCAGTCTCTTGTTTCTTACATTATATACATAAAGTCATAACAACTGTGAAGAATTTTTGTAGTGTATTCCGCAGTCCACACCGCAGCTGGGTATTCAAAATCGGTCAAGCACGACATTAATGTACTCAATTCTTTGCTTGATGTCGCCGTTCTATTGTCACTTTTGTCTTTAACATTGGCCCATTTTCCAAAAGATTTCCCTTTGGTTTCAGCCTCCTCTCTCAGTCTCATCTGCATTGACATGCGTGCTTGCCCAGAACTAATGACACTGGTAAACTGTCAATTCCTGTCCCAGCTTACGCTGTCTGTTGCTTAAAAGATTTACATGACATTACGGGCCGGAAAGAGCTCTTTACATTTACAAAAATGTACGCCATTAAATTGAGTCTGGGTTGTCCTGCAGCTGAGACTAAATTAGCGCCGACTGGTAATTAACATTACTGTTAATTGAAAATAAAAAAAGTCACAAAAATTAAGAAGAGATAATCACGTTGATTGTCATTATGAAATTTATTTTTAATTGCGCTGCACTTGAAATTGTGCGTCTGTCTATACGTCGCATAGACAGGCAAAAATTTAATTAAACAAATTGCCAGGAGCAGGAAAGGAATACAACAAGTTGACATGGCAGTAAACAACAGTGACAGGCGGCTTTGTGTTGTTGTGTTTTTGTGGTTGTGATGGGAGTGTTGGAAAATGCACTGAAGAAAATTGTAGGAAATCAATTCACGAAAAGCTTAAGAGCTTTGCCAAGGAATCCTTCTTGAAATTATTCCACCTTAAGTTCAGAATAGAAGAGTAAAGAACTCTTCTTATAGATAAAAAAATCTCAATGGGAAAGTTAAACATAATTGATCAAATAAATAAGAAAAAGGATTAGATTAGCTCGGGAGCTATGTGTACCTGTCCGACAGCTGTCATGGAATTAGTCCTTGGACTCATACCTTTACACATCTTAATCAAAAAGTCAGCCATACAGAGTCTACTACGTATCCAGATCACATCTTTACTCTTAGCAAGTGACACTGGTCATGCCGCACTTATATATTCTCTTCCTGACGTATCGTTCTGCTCTAGATCAAATCTTATGAACACGGAACTTTTTCATTACAAGAAAAGTGGATCTCGTCTCCCAAGTCTAGAGACTTGGGCTGATGGCAGCTCCTGTGGAAAGTCCCGGTTTCAACCATGGACCCATCCGAGAGATCCAAAACTGAGCAGGGTGTAGGTGTTGCAATCGTTGGAACCAACACCAGAATCTCTACCGCAATGGGCATCTGGACCAGCGTCTTTCAAGCGGAGATTCATGCCATAGATATATGTGCCCTTAGTATCCTGCTCAAGGGAACAAGGGGAGCAAACATCAGCATTTTTTCAGATAGCCAAGCTGTTTTGAAGGCATTGTCATCCTGAAGCATCTCCTCCAGGATGGTTAAAGAATGCCATAACTACCTCCAAACCCTGTCCACCTGGTACAAAGTTGTACTATATTGGGTGCCTGGACACTCGGGAGTGGATGGTAACACGATCGCTGACGATCTACCACGACAGGGTGCCTCCACCCTGACTACATCTCCTACGCCGTTTTGTGGTATTGGTTGGTCCACAATCAAAACCATGATAAACAAATGGGCCGCAAGAGAACATAGGAGATGCTAGTTCTCCATTCCGGGGGTTCGTCAAGCAAAAGTGCTTGACAAACCTCTGGATGCGAACAAGACAAAAGGGTTTGGCAGAGCGGACCTAAAGCTCATGTTAGCTTACCTATCTGGCACCACACTGTTAGATACCATCACCAGAAAATTGGCCTATCGGACTCTTTAGAGTCTCTGTCTAGAAGACGATGTAACCAACAGACATATTCTGTGTGACTGCTCAGCACTGGTATGGGCAGAGCCTGTCACATGGGAAAGGAAAGGATTAGTCCCTTCCATTTCGGGTCAATATCAACAAATGACCTAATGCGGAAAGTCTTTTGCTATAACTTATGGGTATGGCACAGAAGACCTTTTGGTCGCAGTTCCCCATCTCTTTGTGAGGAACCATTTTTCGGAAGAAAAAAAAAGAATAAGAATAAAATGAAATAAGTTGATATAAGATGATATATGATAAGATGATATAAGATAAGATAATACGAAATAAGATGAGACAAGCTAATTTGATATAAGATAAAATAAGATGAAATAAGTTGAGATAAAAAAAGACAAGTTCAGATAAAATCAGATAATGGGATGTAAGATGAGATGAAATAAAATAAGATAAGAAGAAATAAGTTAAGATATGGTGAAATAAGATGAGATAGGAAAAAATAAGTATGAGAGAAGATGAGATAAGATTAAATAAGATGAGATAAGGGGTGATAAGTGGCCGTCGTAAGCGTACTCGCTTCTAAAACCGAAGGTCGGTGGTTCGATTCTCCGCAGTAGCACTGGGGCATTTGCGTAGCACTGGCATCGCTAGCTCAAAGACGCTATTTGCCATGACAGTCTCTATTAATTAAAGACACCGCCGTTCGGATTCGGCTATAAACTGTAGGTCCCTGCTCTGTTTGAACAGTTATTAATAGAAATCCCCTATGCCCCTCCTCCAAGGGGTCTAACAGGGAATTGCTTTTTTAAGGGATGATAAGATGAGATAAGGTGAGACAAGTTCAGTTAAAATCAGATAATAGGATGTAAGATGAGATGAAATAAAATAAGATAAGAGAGATAGGATGAAATAAATATGAGATAAGTATGAGAGAAGATGGGATAAGATGAAATAAAATGAGATACGATGAGACAAGATTAGAAAAAATAATATGAGAGATAAGATGAGATAGGATGAGATGAAATAAGATGAGAGATAAGATGAGATAGGATGAAATGAAATGAGATAAGATGAGATAAGGTAAAGTTAAATGAGATTAGATAAGATGAGATAAGATCACATAAGAAAAGTTAAAAAAAAACTCGATTTGAGGTTTTTTTCTCTCAGTGTAACCTTTAGTAGAAGTTTGTCTTAACAACAAAACTCAAATGGGACTGCTGATATGCTGATGAGCAGTCACACATACACTCACATTTTCTACGCACACACACAAGTACAAAACGTGTCAAGCTAGTTTACACCTACACAACGAGATTCTGACACTTTGGCACTTGCATCGTAATTACTTCCCAAACGTTGCAACTTTTAGTTACACATTTTGTTGCAGCTTTCCATTTGGGGGCAGACAATCAAAAACTTCAGCTAAAGTTTTAGACTTTATATGCCAACGCCTACGACAACACAACAACAACACTTTAAAGTCGAAACTCATTTCAACAATGTCTGACAACAAACTTACTGAAAGTTTGAAAACAAGCTGTTGAAAATGAGTTGAAGTCTTGCATACTTTAAGGCGCATCGATTAAATTGCATAAATATTTTGCATAAATTGTTTTGTTTGCACGAGAAATTGTTAATAATTTATAAACAATAGAGAAATGCATAAAAGTTGCAGCAATTTCAATAAACAGAGTTAACTGCATAGCTTATCGATTGTAGTGCAGCAGGCAACATTTATCGATTGCCGTGCACAATGAAGAACAAACAAAAATGTTGATGGGTTAAGTTTAAACACTTGGTTATATAAACTACCAGGCTTATATGCATGACTTAATGATGATGCTCTCGCTTTATCAACACCAACACAGACACAAAAACACACACACTCATGCACTCACACACACACACACGTTTTCCAGAGAGTGTAAACACTTTGCTGTCTGTAAGAGGTGCCACTGAAGTGAGTGCTTCGTGGCTACACCTTACTAAAAGTTACCACTGTGTGTGTGTATCTGTGAGAGTCTGCGTATCTGTGAGTATGCGTTTTATACTTGCAATGACAACACCAGGCGCCTGGACGTCGTCTGCCTGGCATTTAAAATGTTAACTGCCTTAAGGCTACTGACAAACAGCACACATTGTATAAGAGACATCAGCACCGACTTACATCCAGTTTATACCTACGCCATACCTTGCAATTATCTCGAAAAAGTACGTTTTGGAAGTTTCCTTTAGTGAGGAATACTAAACACTTTTTTGGAGCTTGTACATCAACTTAACGTCGACTCGATTTCGATGTAACATTTTGTCTTCATTTTGTAGCCTTCAAAAGTAGTACTTAATATCTAAATTTTAGATCGAAAAAAGCTTCTTAAGGAATTTATTTCGACTACCTTTATGAAATTTGAACGGCTAAAAATTCGAATTCGAAGGGCTCTGAGATAACCTCTAAAACCCCATACAATGTTCTCTCATGCGATGATTTTCAACAATGTTGTTTATATGATTATGGAACCCGTTGAATCCGAACCCATGGATGAAAAAAGTATCATAACGTCAGAACTCAGAATCTTTGTTTTCCAAGCTATGACATACATACCAGGACGTTAGGTCCACCGCTCTAATATAGCTTATAGGTACTACATATAGGGTGCTTTTGTAGAAGGTTTATAGGTTTTTAGGACATCTTGTTTGACTCGACATTAGTTTGTTTGGGTTTCTTTGTCGCCGTATGAGGCGACTTATCGTCAGATCGGCTTCTCTTGATCAGTGCCGCAGGGGGTGCCGATTTGACGGAAGCTAGAGCTTCTGCTCTGGAGAGTCCTTTGCGAAGAGAGACCCTGAGGAGTCTCTTCTCAGCCTTACAAAGGAAGACTCTGTCTCCAGATTGAGGGTCTGGAGGGTGTCTCCTATACTGGTGCCAGAAGACTTCTCCGAAACTAAACTCACGTTGTCTTCAGAGATGAAAGCCGATACCTCGAGCGTCGATAAAGACGCGGTCCTTTCGGTTGAATGAGTACCGGTTGTACCTGAACAGACTCAGGTGGTTTAACCCGAGTCCCTTCATTATGCCTAACAGCACTACTAGGGGGGGTCGCTGGTTGCGGCACATCAGCCGTAGCGGTACAACTAGAATTCGTCATGCAGACTTCCTCTGTGTCATCAAACTCATCAGAATTATTTGAAGTATCCATAAATGTACTGAATACTCATGGCGGGGATGTCGCCCACGGGACGGCCCGAGATGCAGTGGGAAGTCAAGGATTAAAGCTGGAGGTTGACAGGTATCCAGAGTCTGCATACTATCGACCGAGCACACCCTCGATCATGCATCTATCGGCGTAAAGGGTAATTTTTTGAGGGAGTGTTCTTCTCTTCGCCCGACTACAATTGGTCAGCATCCAAAGCAGAGACATGACCGTACCAAGGACCTGCTTGCAGCCACCCTCACGGGGAGAGTATAGTCACACTACCAGTAGTGCATCACAATTACGGCACGTACCACACAAAAAGTGGTTACACGTTGATCCTCTAGTAATACCTATTGGCTGACGGCCTAAGTCTCTTAATGGAAATTTTAATTCCGTGGAAGTCTGCAAAACACACTTGGATCAGTTTTTCGCTTATAAAATCTAAAATTCTGTACATATGCAATAATGGTTTTAGCCCAAAAATGCCAAAAAAAATCCATAATTCTTAGGACAATATTTTTAATTAAAAAAAAAAATTGGGCTTCACGTATAGTCCGAGCAGAGGCTACTGTAACTTCACACGCCCCTCATATTTCTAATAAATTTAAAAACCTTAATAATTCTTAAAAAATTGTTTAAATTTAAAAACGCAATTTTAGTTTCCGTACAAACACCATTTAAAAATGTATAGAGCAATAAAAAAAGAGTTAGGTTGTGAAACTGAGAGCTACTTAGGCAAACACACCTCTTGTTGCATAAGAGAGATGGCAAAGAATGTCAGAAAACGAACTTCTTTGGTTTTACTATATTTCATTGGTTTAAGTGCTTTAGTCTGAATGGCGTCTTACGGCTATATAATGTTTGTATGCTCTACATATATAGTATCTTGCTAGATACACATGTTTAGAGCTTTACCAGCTTAACATTGTCAATTGGATGTAAGTTGTATTTGCAATGATGACAGCATCAGATTAGAAAGTCATCTTAAACTTTTACACAAATCTCTTTACAAATTTGCAAAAACCAAACTGTGCTGGCAGTTTTCTAATGGACTTGCCAGAAATTGTCAACAGTCGTAAAGGGAATTTTAAAGAACTTGCATAGGCTATGCACAAGCACATCTTATTTTACACCCAGAAATAAATATATCTGGGTAAACTTTGCCAAATAATATGCGGTTTCTGTAATATGATTTGATTTTTGAGGCTTACCAAGATGTTCGCAGCAATAGGTTGGAAATATCAAGACGGTAAATATTTTGAAAAGGGTCTGAAGAAAAAGTAGTTGCCCATCTTTTACACCTTTAAATTAAATATCGACAGTAAGCCTCTGAGAGTATTCCGGTCCGGTGGAATCCTTTTCTTTACCACTCCCTTTCGTCGGACCTAGATAAAGGTGTATCCCGTTATATAGACCAACTATAGGAAAGTCAAGCAGCCTCCTTTCTATCGCGTTTTAATTGTCAACGGCGGAAACCCCCGTGCCCACATTGGTCTCAATGATCTCGTTAAACTTTAAAGTTATTTGGATAGTGAACACCGAGACCCTCTTTCTTCCAGATGATGGGATCGGAGATCAAGCGGGTATCATTTTTCCAATCGCTATTACTTTCCACTCTCAAAAAATCAGCCCTGCAGAGTCTACTACGTATCCAGATCACATCTGGACTCTTAGCAAGTGACACTGGTCATGCCGCACTTAAATATTCCCTTCCTGACGAATCGATCTGCTCTAGATCAGATCTTATGATCACAGAACTTTTTCATAACAAGAAATTTAGACGGCAGCCCCTGTGGAAACACCCGGTGGCAACAATGGTAAATGGACAGGTCCAAAACTGAGCATGGGGTAGGTGTTGGAATTGTTGGGCCCAACATCAGAATCTCTACCGCAATGGGCATCTGGCCCAGCGTCTTTCAAGTGGAGACTCATGCCATTGAGATCTGCTCCCTTAGTATTCTTCTCAAGGGAACTAGGGGAGCAAACATATGAATTTTTTCAGATAGCCAAGCTGTTATTAGGGCATTGTCATCCTGGAGCATCTTCTCCAGGATGGTTAAAGAATGCCACAACTACCTCCAAACCCTGTCCGCCCGGAACAAAGTCGTGCTATGTTGGGTGCCTGGACACTCGGGAGTGGATGGTAACATGATCGCTGACGATCTAGCACGACAGGGTGCCTCCATCACGACCACATCACCTGCGACGTTTTGTGGTATTGGTTAGTCCACGATCAAAGCCATGATAAACAAATGCGCCGGAGGAGAAGATAGGAGATACTGGTTCTCCCTTCCGGGGCTTCGTCAAGCAAAAGTGCTTGTCAAACCTCTGGAGACAAAAGGTCTTGGCAGAGTGGACCTAAAGCTCCTGGTACCTTACCTTTCTGGCCACCACACTGTTAGATACCTTCTGCAGAAAATTGTCCTATCGGACTCTTCAAAGTGCAGGCTCTGTCTAGAAGACGATGAAACCACCAGACATATTCCCTGTGACTGCCCAGCGCTGCTATGGGAGAGAGCCTGTCATATGGGAAAGGAACGGATTGGTCCCTTCCATCTTAGGTCAATACCAACAAAAAACCTACTGCAATTCATGCGGAAAGCGTAAAGTCTTTTGCTTTAACTTAAGGGTATGGTACAAAAGACCTTTTGGTCGCAGTGCCCTATCCCTCTGCGAGAGAGGTGTTCCTTTTAAGTGTCCTTTTAAGGGACAAAAAAAAAATACAATACTCCGTCAAGGTGACAGTTGCAGAAGTCGTAGTAGTACCGGAAACATCCATAAGCATTAGTTGGGCTCCCTAGAATAACCGAAAGTATACGAGGCTGAACGCCCTGGTAGTACATTGTTTTCCAAGTCCTAGCCGGATGGACAGTGCTTACGGCAGATTAAGTTCGGCAAGATTCTATGGGGAAGAAGCCCGGGACAGACTTTTTTCATACGTCAAGAAGAAAGTAACATTTTTATTTCAAGAGCCATTAAGCTATAAATATAAAAAATAGTGTTGAAAATTTCTGGCGATATTATTTAGTGTTGGGAATCGACATAATATTTACATTATTTACAATTAAAGAGTACTAGCACAACTACGTACAACGTCTTTTTTTTAGGCGGCGTTCCCAACACCGTGAAATCGCGTAAAGTTGGTGGCGGCTGCGACATATCAGGTAGTTTGAGGTGTTGCGTTCAACCCACGTCTAGATCGTCCTCCGGCAGCTGCACCACCTGACCATACTAAACGATGTTTTGTAAAGATATGATTTGGCGTTTCATTCGATTTTATAAAGCCCTCATCAAATTTTCTTGAATCATCTCTTACCACTAAAAGCTCATAGTTAATAGGCAGCTTATTTTTAGATGCCAGGCTGCTGTACCATTCGAAAGCCTTCAGCAGTTCACGTATCTCCAAGAATTTGCTTTGGGCACAATTTTTTTTGGAATCTACACCAACCTTGGCTGAGCGACGTGGATCATATTGCATATTGGAGCTCCATTCTGTAGAGATAAATAGATCTTTGGAAGTTTCACATTTTTGGAAGATCCCTTAAAAAATTATGCTGTTGATGGATCTATTGATGCACCGTAAATCGTCTTTTTTTAGGCGGCGGTCCCAACAACCTGGGATCGCGTAAATTCGGTGGCGGCTGCGACACATCAGGTAGTTTGAGGTGTCGTGTTTCACCCACGACTAAATTTGGTGGCGGCTGCGACACATCGGGTAGTTTGATATGTCGTGTTGCACCCACGTTTAAATTTGGTGGCGGTTGCGACATGTCGGGTAGTCTGAGGTGTTTTGTTTTACCCGCGTCTGGATCGTCTTTTGGCAGCTGCACCACCTGACCATTCTCATCGATGTTTATGTTTAGTTTGGTAAAGATTTGATTTAGCGTTTCATTCGATTTTATAAAGCCCGCATCGAATTTTCTTGTTTCTTTAAGCTGATGGAATTGTATTAGCTTATCTCTGACCAATAAAAGCCCACAGTTAATAAGCTGCTTATTTTGAGGTGCCAGGTTGCTGTACCAGTCGGAAGCTGTCAGCAGTTTACGTATCTCCGAGAATTCTGTTTGGCCTGCACAATTTTTTTGCGAATTGACACCAACACCTGTAGTGGGCTTGGCAGCTCGGCGCGGATCGTATTGCAAATCAGAGCTCCCTCCTGTCGAGGAATAAAGATCTTTAGTGCGTTTGCGCGTTGGCGATTTTTTGGATGGTGCCTTAGGTTGCGACGCTGGTGTAGGATTTGCTGATGCCCCCGTGGCGTTGATCCCCGATTTCGGCGGAGGCTCTGATGAAGTTATGGGACTGGCTGATCGGAGTGGATCGTATTGCAAATCAGAGCTCCCTCCTGTCGAGGAAAAAAGTTCTTTAATGCGTTTGCGCGTTGGCGATTTTTTGGATGGTGCCTTAGGTTGCGACGCTGGTGTAGGATTTGCTGATGCCCCCGTGGCGTTGATCCCCGATTTCGGCGGAGGCTCTGATGAAGTTATGGGACTGGCTGATCGGAGTGGATCGCATTGCAAATCAGAGCTCCCTCCTGTCGAGGAAAAAAGTTCTTTAATGCGTTTGCGCGTTGGCGATTTTTTGGATGGTGCCTTAGGTTGCGACGCTGGTGTAGGATTTGCTAATGCCCTCGTGGCGTTGATCTCCGATTTCGGCGGAGGCTCTGATGATGTTATGGGACTGGCTGATCGGAGTGGATCGTATTGCAAATCAGAGCTCCCTCCTGTCGAGGAAAAAACTTCTTTAGTGCGTTTACGCGTTGGCGATTTTTTGGGTGGTGCCTTAGGCTGCGACGCTGGTGTAGGATTTGCTAATGCCCCCGTGGCGTTGATCTCCGATTTCGGCGAAGGCTCTGATGAAGTTATGGAACTGGCTAATCGGAGTGGATCGTATTACAAATCAGAGCTCCCTCCTGTCGAGGAAAAAAGATCTTTAGTGCGTTTGCGCGTTGGCGATTTTTTGGATGGTGCCTTAGGTTGCGACGCTGGTGTAGGATTTGCTAATGCCCCCGTGGCGTTGATCTCCGATTTCGGCGAAGGCTCTGATGAAGTTATGGAACTGGCTGATCGGAGTGGATCGTATTGCAAATCAGAGCTCCCTCCTGTCGAGGAAAAAACTTCTTTAGTGCGTTTGCGCGTTGGCGATTTTTTGGATGGTGCCTTAGGCTGCGACGCTGGTGTAGGATTTGCTAATGCCCCCGTGGCGTTGATCTCCGATCTCGGCGGAGGCTCTAATGAAGCTATGGGACTGGCTGATCGGAGTGGATCGTATTGCAAATCAGAGCTCCCTCCTGTCGAGGAAAAAACTTCTTTAGTGCGTTTGCGCGTTGGCGATTTTTTGGATGGTGCCTTAGGCTGCGACGCTGGTGTAGGATTTGCTGATGCCCCCGTGGCGTTGATCTCCGATCTCGGCGGAGGCTCTAATGAAGCTATGGGACTGGCTGATCGGAGTGGATCGTATTGCAAATCAGAGCTCCCTCCTGTCGAGGAAAAAACTTCTTTAGTGCGTTTGCGCGTTGGCGATTTTTTGGATGGTGCCTTAGGCTGCGACGCTGGTGTAGGATTTGCTAATGCCCCCGTGGCGTTGATCTCCGATCTCGGCGGAGGCTTTAATGAAGCTATGGGACTGGCTGATCGGAGTGGATCGTATTGCAAATCAGAGCTCCCTCCTGTCGAGGAAAAAACTTCTTTAGTGCGTTTGCGCGTTGTCGCTTTGCTGGAGGATGCCTTAGCTTGTGATGCTCGTGGTGGATCTACAGATGCAGTGGCATTGATCTCCGATTTCGAGGGAGGCTTTGATAAATCTTTAGGATTTGCTAATCGGCGTTTATCACATTGCAAGTCGGAGCTCCCTTCTGTCAAGGAAATAGTTCTTTTTCTGGTCGACACACGTCTAAGCGTTGGCGCTTTAATGGGAGGTGCCTTAGGTTGTATTGCTGGTGGTGGATCTATTGATGTAGATTTCGTTGAAGGCTTTAATGAAGCTGTGGGATTGGCTAATCGACGTAGTTCATGTTGCACGGCGGAGCTCCCTTCAGTCTTCTCGACTTTTTTGGTTGACTTGCGTCTAAGCGGTGGCGCTTTTTGGGAATATGATTTAAGTTGTGATGTTGGTGGTGGATCTATAGAAGCAGTCGTGGCATTGCGTTCTGATAGTGGCTTTAAAGTTGCATTGGCGTTTAGTTCCGATTTCAGCGGAGGCATTGATGTGGACATGTCATTGCGAGCCGATTGCGTTGTTAATGCTGATTTAACGAAACATTTGCTATAACTACGCTTAAGCTTGGTAGTATCGTATGTATTTCTGTGTTCTTGGATTCGTGCAGGCAAGCTCTTGTTCTCAGATTCCTGTTGTGGGGTTTCAGCCGCAGTAGCGGTGATCCTCTGAACGACACCCTTGCCACCACCTTTTGCATTTTCGTCCTTCGCATCGTCGGGGATTTCATTATAAAAACCAGCGCGAACTTGCGCACAAGGTAGTTTGGCACCAAGGAGCAGCTTTCGAAAATTGATGTACGCCGGATCCAATCTGGAATTGGTTTTATTTTCCTGCAACCTAGTTGTTGCGACAAATCGTTGAGTACTGGGTTTGCTTGTTGGTGCAGAACGTCCAAATTCATATGAATGTGATGTTTTGCTTACTTCTGTGCTAGAGTAAACAGGTTTTTTTAGTTCGTTAGAAGGAATCCGCTGGGCAGAAAGTCCATTTGTTGTACTAGACGGTATTTGAGGAGCTGTGAGGCCAATGCCATGACTAAAAATGTCCCATACATTAGATGGTATGTCCTGAAGAAGCAGCTGCCTAAAATTCATATGAGCCAATTCTGCACTGGAATGTATTTTGTTCTGCGAATTCTTAGTCATGTTGATGTCTTGGCTAGTACCGACTTTTTCAACTGCTTTGTTTTTTACCGCTCTGTGTTCAGAAGAAGCGGAATGTGTACGTTTGTTTGAAGCTTCACTCCCGGAAACGAGTTTTTTCAATCCTTGCGAGGACGCACCAAGCGCTGTGCTTGTGGTTCTGGAAATGTTTCTCAAATCTTCCGAGATTTTCTTTTTTTTGGGCGGTGATACATCATGAAGTGATGGCGGTGGCATATCACAAATTGATGGGTTCGGTGGCTTAATTTCCTCATCTATAACCAGCCTTTGCTCATCTTCATCATCAACTGTAGACAAATTATGTTGAGTAAGAACAAATACTTTAAGCAGTTATTAACAGGGACGGATCTAGTGGCAGGATATTGGAGCTGTATACTCCCATGTTAAATGTGATTCCCAAAAAATATATTATATTAAGTGAATTTAGTTTTGGATCCGCCCCTGATCATTATGAAACTTACGTGAATCACTGCTAAAAAAATCAAACTGGTAATCCTTTAGTTTTTGTGTGTAGTCCAACTTAGTGTAGCCTTTGTCAAAGAAATCCGTATTGGTAAACGTAGCCTCTGTGACTTTCGTAGAACTAAGTTTATCGCTGGGCCTAAATCAAATGGTCTATACTCTCGAGACATTCTTATCATCTTATAATAAAACTACTCACTTTATATCAATTTTTTTCTTTTTGATTACTATATCCACCTGCTGCTGTAAATCATCGATTTCGATTAGACTTAAGCCAGCCGCCATTAGCTCACCAAAGGGTACTTTCAGCATTTGATAAAGGTTGGTAATACCAAGCCGTTCAAACTTGTCCAAATGGCCTTGGCTAAAAAGATCAGCTAGATTGGCCACATCCAAAATTGGCGGAAATGCTTCGATCGGGCTGATATCGTTCATTATATTAGTTGCTCAGCAATGTTAAGGATAATAAAAAAAATTGAATTTTTTTAAACTTAGTATTTAACGCCTACTTGAGAAATCCGTATCCGCTTAAAATATTTTTTTTTAGCACAGTTGAAGTTAAAATTTTTGATGTTAACACTTTGAATAGTAACTTGCTAATGACTAAAGTTCTAATATCTCAAGTCACTTAAAAACATTTGGTAAATGACAGTAAACGGAACGCCTACTTGAGAAATCCGTATCCGCTTAAAAATTTTTTTTTTAGCACAGTTGAAGTTAAAATTTTTGATGTTAACACTTTGAATAGTAACTTGCTAATGACTAAAGTTCCAATATCTCAAGTCACTTAAAAGCATTTGGTAAATGACAGTAAACGGAACGCCTACTTGAGAAATCCGTATCCGATTAAAATATTTTTTTTTAGCACAGTTTTTTTAGCACAGTTGAAGTTAAAATTTTTGATGTTAACACTTTGAATAGTAACTTGGTAATGACTAAAGTTCTAATATCTCAAGTCACTTAAAAACATTTGGTAAATGACAGTAAACGGAACGCCTACTTGAGAAATCCGTATCCGCTTAAAATATTTTTTTTTTTAGCACAGTTGAAGTTAAAATTTTTGATGTTAACACTTTGAATAGTAACTTGCTAATGACTAAAGTTCTAATATCTCAAGTCACTTAAAAACATTTGGTAAATGACAGTAAACGGAACGCCTACTTGAGCTCAAGTTTTACAATAAACAGATTCATATAATAAAAAATCGTAGTTCAAAAGACGAGTTGGCAGGGCTAACACGTGTGCGGCTGTCAAAATTTTTCTTGTGCGTGAAAAATAAAAAATAAAAAGTTTTATTTAAAGTTTAATGGACAAGACCACAACTGTGGCAAATTATTTGCGTTCTCCCGTGTGCGAACGTACTTATTTATAAACTAAACTTATATAACATAAGCAAAATACAAACTATTTGGTGGCAACTGAATTGTTTGATTTTGAGACTCCGCTGACATTTACTTTGGGTTATCCGAGTGTGCGTGTGTCTTCGTTAAAACATAAACTCTTCCTGTAATCTATCAAAATTAAACGAGTTCGTAAAAGCTCTGCTTCGACCAAAAATAATGAATAATAACTACTTTAGTCCACTGCAAACTGCAGAAGATGATGACGCTGAAGTGGAACTTGTGGCTAAAAAGGCTACAAGAGAGTAGGTGCCGCCCACAACGGTTCTTAAATGCAAATCGGAACAATTACATAAACTGTGTACTGATAATAAAATCGAAAATTTTTCCGTACGCAACACATCTGTTGGGGTAAAATTATTTTGCAATAACAGAAATGATTTTGACGTGATGGCTAATAAATTAAGCAATCATTATGAGTTTTTTACTTACGCCACGAAAAGTGAAAAACCGTACAAAGCGCTCCATTTTGGTTTGGATAAAATGGACACGAACAATGTGAAAAAGCAACTTATAAAAATGGGACTAAAATGTCTTAACGTCAAGTTAGTAGAAAAAACCACTACTAACAACTATTCCCATGGTTTTTACGTGGTTTATTTTGAACGCCAATCGATCACGATGAAAGATCTGAAGCAGCATCATTCCGTTATGGATTACATTAGAGTTCGATGGGAATTTCAATGCCAAAACAGCAATAAGATTACCCAGTGCTACAATTGCCAAATGTTTGGCCATGGCTCCAGTCAATGCAGGGTCTAAACTTATTGTGCCATTTGTGCCGGAAACCATCTGACAGCTGATTGTGTCTCCAATGTTGTCAAATGCACTAATTGTAGAGGAACTCACAAGTCTAACTCCGTTGACTGTCCAATCAGACAAGACTATATCAGGCTGAGAGACCGAATGCGCAAGCCATCATTGAAAAAAGGAGCTGCAGTTTCGAATCGTAAACCGCAAAATACTAATAGGCAGCCATCTACCCTAGATTTCTTCCTCACTAATATTTTTCAACATGTCTCACATCCCACTGTTACCACAGACCTTAACTCCGACCACCTACCTGTCGTAATTATGTACAAAAAAGCTCCCTTTTTTAATGACTACCGATTACCAGACTATAAAAATGCCAATTGGAATCGCTTCAGTCAGAAAATTTCACATAATTTAAGTGTTCCCAATTTATCTTCAATCGCGAATATAGATGAAATCGACTCGATGATATTGTCATTTACCAGTGTTGTTACTTCTGCAATAGATGTGTGCATTCCAAAAAAACACTAATTGTTTCTCAAAACCACTTCCGCAGTACATCAAAAACCTTATTACCCTAAGAAATTACTTTAGACGTCTTTGGCAAAGAAACAGAAATGCCAGCGACCTTGTTGTAGTTAAAAGTCTAAATTTGGAAATCTCTTCGGAAGTAAAAGCGTTTAGGAACCAATCATGCAATTCCCTTCTAATGACACTGAATAAAAATTCCTCTCCATTTTGGAATCTAAGCAAAATTATAAGAGAAAAGAACAAAAATGTCCCAACATTAAAAGAGGGTAGTCAACGTTTCATCACAAACAGAGAAAAATGTGAACTATTAGCTACCAAGTTTTCTTTAAATCATTCTTTTTCTAACAACCTCAGTGATGCAGCAACGGTAATTGAGGTGGACAGGGTTAATCAGCACCTAACATCCTCCGCTTTACCACGAACTAGTGAAATTAATGTCACAACACAGAGGGTACGCAGTATCATCAAAAACTTAAAAACAAGAAAAGCTCCAGGTGTTGATGGTATCAATAACAATGTTCTTAAACATCTTCCACGAGTTGGTCTGCAGTTTCTTACAACTATTATTAACGCTTGCTTTCTTCTTGGGTACTTTCCAAATATTTGGAAGCAATCTAAAACCATTCCAATTAAAAAACCTAACAAACATGCGTATGATCCCCTTTCTTAACGGCCCATAAGCTTATTGTCATGCCTTAGTAAAATTTTAGAGAAAATTTTTAAAGAAGAGCTTACGAATTTTATTGATGATAATAAAATTTTTCCTGCTTTTCAGTTCGGTTTTCGAAAAAATCACAGTACATTACATCCTCTAACAAAAATTCGAAATCTCGTTAACACCAATTTCGCTTCAAGAAAATCGACAGGAATGTTGTTACTTGACGTCTGGCATTGTGCTTTAATTTATAAAATGTACAACCATAATTTTCCCCTTCGCTAAATAAAATTAATTCAAAGCTTTCTTACTAACAGATCCTTTAGAGTACACTTGGGAAATAGTTCCTCCGACTGATAAGCATTCCGGCTGGCTGTCCTCAAGGTTCTTGTCTTTCCCCTGTACTGTACAATTTGTACACATCTGATTTTCCTGAGCCATACGCATGTACAGCATCCATTTTTGCTGATGATACTGCTATCTTCTGATCAATCTCCTCAAATTGTCATTGACAATCTGCAAACAGCATTCATCGATTCGTTGAGTTATTTCAGGAAATGGAAAGTTCTTCCTAATACCACCAAAACACAGGCTATTTACTTTAGTAGAAGAAGAAAACTGCACCATCTACCACAGTCTTTTTTATCTTTTAATAATGAAAGTATAAATTGGGAACAAAAAATTAAATATTTAGGTATTGTCCTTGATACAAAACTAACTTTTAAGGAACACGTATCTTATATAATCAATAAGATAAACATTCTTTCTAGAACACTTTACCCATTCCTTAACCGAAATTCCCTGCTAAGTTTAGATAATAAAACACTTATCATGAAATTAATCTTCTTCGCATATATTGGAAGTATGCATTGAAATCCGCTGTTTGCCAATAGATGGAGCCACCGCTAAGTGGTGGGCAAAAAGGTATGGTTGAAAATGACAGATGACAAGCTTAGGCATCTGTCAACAATCTCTCATCATTAGATTTGTGATTTTTAAGCGTCGTCATATAGTTATTTTCTTCGAAAAATGTCAGATTTTGAGCCAAATAAGCGTCATTTGCGGGAAGTTTTACTTTTCCTCTTTCATTCAAAGAAAACTGCGGCTGAAGCATGCCGATTGATAAGAGAAGTTTACGGCGATGCTGTTATTGGTGAAACAACGTGTCGTGATTGGTTTCGTCGTTTTAAAAGTGGTGATTTTAGCACCGAAGACAAGGAACACCCGGGCCAAGCGAAAAAGTTTGAAGACGAAGAATTGGAGGCTCTGCTCGATGAAGACCCGTGTCAAACCCAACAAGAACTTGCAGAATCATTGGCAGTCGATCAAGCAACCATTTCCAGACGCTTGAAAGCATTGGGAATGATCCAAAAGCAAGGAAATTGGGTGCCGTACGAATTGAAGCCGCGAGACATCGAACGCCGTTTTTTCACGTGTGAACAACTGCTCCAACGTCAAAAACGAAAGGGTTTTCTTCATCGTATCGTCACTGGCGATGAAAAGTGGATCCATTACGACAATCCCAAGCGCAAAAAGTCATATGGATACCCGGGCCATACCTCAAAATCGACGGCAAAGCCGAATATCCATGGATCGAAGCTCATGCTGTGTATTTGGTGGGATCAGAGGGGCGTGGTCTATTATGAGCTGCTAAAACCGAATGAAACGATCACGGGGGACTTGTACCGACGACAATTGATGCGTTTGAGCCGCGCACTGAAGCAAAAACGGCCAGAATATGAGGAAAGGCACGACAAAGTTATTTTGCAGCACGACAATGCTCGACCACATGTTGCACAGCCCGTAAAAACTTACTTGGAAACGCTGAAATGGGATGTCTTACCCCACCCGCCGTATTCTCCAGATATTGCTCCTTCCGATTACTACTTGTTCCGATCCATGACAAATGCACTGTCCGAGCAGCGGTTCACTTCTTATGAAGATACCAAAAAATGGGTCGATTCGTGGATTGCCTCAAAAGATGAAGCGTTCTTCCGAGCTGGTATTCGAAAATTGCCAGAAAGATGGGAAAAAGTAGTGTCTAGCGATGGACAATACTTTGAATAAACAATTTGTATACATTTTTTTCACAATAAAGACTCAAATTTTGTAAAAAAACAGCGGATTTCAATGCATACTCCCAATATTTATTACGGCTGTCCAGTGTGGGGACAAACTGCAAATAGTCATGTCAATAAACTGCAAGTTTGTCAGAATAAGATTTTAAAACTAGTGCACAATTTGCCCAGATATTTATATTTTGAACAGGACAAAACTCCTAAACACTTATTTGTATAATTTACTTCATTGTTTTATAATAATATTATTCCAATGAAAATATAGATAAAGATATGCAATCAATGCATTCGAGAGGTACCAAAGAAGATTTAAAATCTAATTTCTTTAGTTGTATTTTATTGCACTGGATAAAGTGCTTTGGTCTCAGGAGCGCCTTAAGGCTACATGAAGGTTGTATGCTCTACATATATATATGTACTTACATACGTTTATGTACATCTAATAAGAGTTTTACCAGCTAATCATTGTCAGCATTAAGCTGAAAAGTCTTTTTAAGCTTTTGCACAAACGTCATTAGAAATTTGTAAAATACAAACTGAGCTAACATTTTTGTAATGGACTTTCCAGACATTGTCAACACTTGTGATGTGGAATTAAAACAACTTAAAGTTAAATTGTACGCAGTTCCATACACGGAGAGAAAAAAGTGTATTCAAAAATAAAAAGAATTTGGTAAATGCTTATTAATGCTAGTCTGGCACTTCTGCATCGTTGTTAGATTTATTCAAGGCGTTAACTGGGCACTTCTGCATTTCTGGCAGACAAAATGAAGCTAGTTATTAATATTAAAAAAATGCCGTAAGTTAAAGTCGATCGCGGACAAGGCTGAGCTGCCCTTTACCATCACATTGCAATTAAATTATGATACCTTAACCAAATTTGTCGTTGGGAACGTTTTAAGAGTTCCAAAGCACTGTACCACTGTATGGCATTCGTATTATTCGATTTAAAATCATCACACTCAAAATCGATTAAAAAAGTAGTTCACTTAACTAATTTTAACCTACATTCATTGCAGGTCCTGAAAATCATATGAGTCTAAATTAGCAATGAAATGCTTTCCGTATAAACAACAAAATTTGTGTGGTACCGATTTTGTTCATATGCGTAAACATACATAAGTGAAACTTTCACTATGCGATAGACACACCTCATACGGTGTGCACAATATATTTTTTTATTTTTATTTTATTAGGTTTTCCAAAAAGTGCGGTATTTCCGCAATCTTGTCTTTGCAAGCGCGTAGTTCTAGTTGTATTCGTCGCATCAGTTCACGCTAGAGCTTTTTGGAAAGCTCTTTTCACGTGCTAACACGTGTTTGATTAATTGTTGTTTGCTTTTAGTCGTTCGTGAGTTATAGCGTCGCAAACATGGAGCAAAATAAAGAGAAAATACGGCATATTTTACAGTACTACTACGATAAAGTCAAAAATGCATCTCATGCTGCCAATAAAATTTGTGCAGTTTATGGAGCCGATACAGTTTCCATTTCCACCGCACAACGATGGTTTCAACGTTTTCGTTCTGGTGTAGAGGTGATCGAAGATGCGCCACGGCCCGGAAGGCCTGTTGTCGAAAATTGCGATAAAATCGCTGAATTGATCGAAAGAGACCGGCATAGTAGCAGCCGTAGCATCGGCCAAGAGCTGGGCATGAGTCATCAAACCGTTATAAACCATTTGAAGAAGCTTGGATTGAAAAAGAAGCTCGATGTATGGGTGCCACACGACATGACGCAAAAAAACATTTTTGACCGTATGGATGCATGCGAACCGCTTCTGAATCGCAACAAAATCGACCCGTTTTTGAAGCGGATGGTGACTGGCGATGAAAAGTGGGTCACTTACGACAACGTGAAGCGTAAACGGTCGTGGTCGAAAAGCGGTGAAGCTGCCCAGACGGTGGCCAAGCCTGGATTGACGGCCAGGAAGGTTCTTCTGTGTGTTTGGTGGGATTGGCAGGGAATCATCCACTATGAGCTGCTCCCCTATGGCCAAACGCTCAATTCGGACCTGTACTGCCAACAACTGGACCGCTTGAATGCAGCACTCATACAGAAGAGGCCATCTTTGATCAACAGAGGCCGAATTGTCTTCCATCAGGACAACGCCAGGCCACACACATCTTTGGTGACGCGCCAGAAGCTCCGGGAGCACGGATGGGAGGTTCTTTTGCATCCACCGTATAGTCCGGATCTCGCACCAAGTGATTACCACCTATTTCTGTCCATGACGAAAGCGCTTGGTAATCGGAAGTTGTCCACAAGAGAGTCCTGTGAAAATGGGCTCTCCGAGTTTTTTGACAATAGGGAAGCGAGCTTCTATAAGAGGGGCATTATGAAGTTGGCATCTCGTTGGGAACTCGTCATCGAACAAAACGGCGCATATTTGACTTAAATCGCATTATTATAACCAATTTTATGAACAATTGAAAATTCAATAAAAAATACCGCAAGACTTTTTTGACAACCTAATATATATATAATATTCACCCGGAAACGTTGAAATCATGCAGGTGCAAATTTAAACAAAACATTAAAATGTATCATGAAAGCGGGAATAGCTACAGCAGCAATAGCAATCCTCGAATAGAAATCCTTGAATTCACTTGATATTATGCAGAACGCTTCTTTTTAAGAGCATTGTAAAGTCGAGCAGCACCGATTGCAGCAATGCAATGGATAAAAATTATGGAAATACAGATTTATAATCTAAAAGATCTTAATTAAATTAAAAAGACTGACGGTTGGCATGCGAAGCACGCAGGTGGCGGAGCTCCCTAGTTTTAAAGAAATGCAAGCCAATAATAATCAACTTAACTGATTATGCCTGATAGTTATAGACCGTTTGTTTAAACCCAAAATATGTATAAATTTTCGTGAAGATTGGAAAAACAAATTTCCCTTTCCTTTACGGAGAACCCATACCACGCAGCTGTATGTCAAGGTGGATTGAACGAGCGTTTTAGTCACCTGTAGCTTTGTATCTCGAGATAATAGTTTAGATTTAAACATTTTGATGTGTGAAAAATACCATCTATTTGCTGTAATGACTCTCTTTCTAATTGCGAATTTCGAGTCACCAGAGCTCTAGAACAAAACTCCTAGGTATTTAAAAGAGGTGACTGATTGAAAGCTATAGTAATCTATCCTCCGGTTTTGAGACTTGCGTAACTTTCAGGATCATAGGATACATATGAGATTTTATCTCTTTTGATTGAATCGAAAGCCTGTTTAAAGTCAATAAAAAGATAGTGAACATTTCGTCCATATTCACGGTATTTCTCAAAGATTTGACTTAGAGCGAAGCACTGATCCATCGTTGATTTACCACTTCATCTTCATCAATGATTTCTTCAGCGTACTTCATTCTTCAGCGGCATCTATAAGCGAGATTGCCCTATAACTGCTGCAGATTAGTTTATTTCATTTTTTTTTATACTGGAAAGATGATTGTTTGATATTATTTCTTTATTCCATATCTCTATAACGAAAGTATGAAGGAAGTTGTGCAAAGTTGGGCCTTCCTCTTTCAGGACAAATAATTTCGAATGTTTACACTTTCGATAAAATGGCACAAAAGGGTTGCCACTTATTTTACAACATTTAGACACTGATTTAAATAAAAGTTTTTTAATAGTGATCCAAGAAACTTAGTGCTTTATTATATTAGCGATAATTTTCAGGATGTTTTGCTAAATTTAGTTCATATTTTTTAAAAATAAATATGAATGAAATTTGACTAATACTCCCACCCAATAAATGAGTCTCCATGACAACCCTATGGGTCAAGGCTGTCATCAGCGTTGTTTATGGCAAAAATAATTTAATTACATTTGAAAATTTGCCTGCAAAGTGAAAATTATTTTAAAAATACCTTTTGCGTGATTATTAGCCATTGAGGCCTTACTGGTTTGTTTTTATTTTGGACTATGAACTGTAAATTTAATTATTGGCATTCACATTTATCATTTATCGTCGTACGTTATTAAATTTATAGCACTTAATAATGACAACTCGGTTAAAATAAATCAAACAATTTTTCAACTTTTATTTAATACCGAAAAACATATATTAATATGGTAAAAGCTGACAAGGCTTGGTTATAAGGTCATTGGGTATGCAGACGTCCTGGCTATCATAGTGATAGGTAAATACGAAATAAGCCGATTTGACGGAAGGCAGAGCTTCTGCTCTGGAGAGTCCTTTGCGAAGAGCAACCCTGAGGTGTCTCTTCTCGCGGGAGTTCAGCCTTACAAAGGAAGGAGGGTCTGGAAAGTGGCTCCGAGGCTAAACTCACGCTGTCATCTCCGTCAGAGACCAGGAGTTCGTCTTCAGAGCTGGAAGCCGATACCTCGAGCTGTCGATGAACACGCGGTCCTTTCGGTTGAATAAGTACCGGTTTTACCTGAACAGATTCGGGTGGTTGAATCCGAGTCCCTTCTGTATGCCTAACAGCACTACTAGGGGGGGTCGCTGGTTGCGGCACATCAGCCGTAGCGATACAACTAGAGGTCGTCGTGCAGACTTCCTCTTGTGGTGATGCTTTTTGAAGTATCCATATATGTGTATTAAATACTCACTTCACGAAGGGCTACAACTTGCAGCTTCAAAACGTTGATATAAACAACACTGAGGTGGAGTATTCAGACCATGTCAAATATCTAGGTGTGTTCCTAGACAAGCGACTCAACTGGAACTCCCACTTAGAACAAGTGCTCTCCAAAGCTACTCGAGCCATGTGGGCCTCTAGAAATTCTTTGGCAGCACATGGGGCTTCAGCCCTCATATTATAGAATGGATATACCGTATGATGGTACGGCCTATCGGCACACATGCATCCCTTGTCTGATAACCCAAGACGCAGCAAAATGTCAGCCATGCAGTGTCTACTACGTATCCAAATCACATCTGGACTCTTAGCAAGTGACACTGGTCAAGCCGCACTTATATATATCCTTCCTGACGTATCAATCTGCTCTAGATCAGATCTTATGATCACGGAACTTTTTCATAACAAGAAATTTAGATGTCTTCTCCAAAGTCGGGAGACTTGGGCTGATGGCAGCCCCTGTGGAAACCTCCGCTGGCAACAATGGTTCACGGATGGGTCCAAAACTGAGCAGGGTGTAGGTGTAGGAATCGTTGGACCCAAAACCAGAATCTCTACCGCAATGGTCATCTGGCCCAGCGTCTTTCAACCGGAGATTCTTGCCATAGAGATCTGGGCCCTTAGTATCCTTCTCAAGGAAATTAGGGGAGCAAACATCTGAATTTTTTCAGATAGCCAGGCAGCTATTAGGGCATTGTCATCCTGGCGCATCTCTTCCTGGATGGTTAAAGAATGCCATAACTACCTCCAAACCCTATCCCTCCAGAACAAAGTCGTGCTATGTTGGGTGTCTGGACACTCGGTAGTGGATGGTTATGCAATCGCTGATGTTCTAGCACGACAGGGTGCCTCCACCCTGACTACATCTCCTGCGCTATTTTGTGGTATTGGTTGGTCCACAATTAAAACCATGATAAACAAATGGGCGGCAGGAGAACATAGGAGATGCTGGTTCTCCGGGGGTTCGTCAAGCAAAAGTGCTTGTCAAACCTCTGGCTGCGAACAAGACAAAAGGGGTTGGCAGAGCGGACCTAAAGCTCCTGGTAGCATACCTATCTGGCCACCACACTGTAAGATACCATCTATATAAAATTGGCCTATCGGACTCTTCAGAGTGCAGGCTCTGTCTAGAAGACGATGAAACCACCAGACATTTTCTCTGTGAGTGCCCAGCGCTGGTATGGAATAGAGCATGTCACATGTGAAAGAAACGGATTAGTCCCATCCATCTCAGGTCAATACTAACAAAAGATCTACTGTTATCATGCGGAAAATCTCTTGCTTTAACTTAAGGGTATGGTATAAAAGACCTTTTGGTTACAGTGCCCCACCTCTCTGTGAGGCACCCTTTTAGGAAAAAAAAAAAAAATGGTAAAATAAGTACTCCGAATTATTATAATTTAGTACAGCAACTAGGTGGCAACTCCGTAGCTTGAAATTATTTTGTACATTGACACGGAATGGCATATTTACAAAAGATTTTAATAAAGATTTTGTAAAAATTAATATCTTGCATTAAAACATTAGATCAATCCATAAATCCGAAATTGAATAAACATTCCAAATGTTTAAAAGTTTCTTTGAATAAAATAGTTTTATTGTTCAGTTTAAGCAAGTCTCAAAAAATATGGTCATAGGTTTGAAATATGCTACAAATCATGTCTGTGGCACCAAGAATCGAAATTGAAAAGAAATTGTTTTCTGTTTCACCACAGTAAATATTCCTTTATCTCCTATTTGGAGCATAGGGCGTCCGTACTCATAATATTGAAAATTATTTTTATAGACAAAAATACCTTTTTCAACAACAATTTGCGCGATTTTTTCTTTCTGTGTACCAATGTGCTACAGCTATGACAATTTTTATGTGTCGAGTACTGTACGAGACGGCATGCTTCAGAGAACGCATTTAAAACTTCGAAGCTTTACACACTGGAAGCTTTTTAAATGAATGAACTACCAACAACAAGTGGCAGTAAGACGAGCAGGAGCAGGACTATTGTACAAATAAGCTAAAGGATTGCCACAAAAGTATGCTACTAATTGGGCCAAATCTATCCCACATGGCACAAACAAGCTGCCAATTTGTTGGCAAAGTTTGTTATTAGCTGCCAAACTATCTATTAGCTGAAGTTTAATTAATAAAAAGCACAAGTGTGATATTAAAATAAAGTAGTTCAGGTTAAATTGAAGCGCATTAACATCAAAGCCGTATTGTCTGACTGACTGACTGAATGACTGACTGAATCCTGCCAGCTGTGTCAACAAATTCGACTCATTTACATAATAGCATAAACGTGGCCTCCTTGGCGCGGAGTATCCTTGAAAAATGAGTGCCAATGAGTGGCTGAATAATTGAAGGCAAGTAGAGAACTGTTGCATTCCCTACTTCGAGCTGCTTTCAACAGATTGTGGCAATATTAATGCATAAAAGTGCGCTGCAGTGCTTTGCATTTTTAATCAACCGTTGTTCCTAGGATGCGATTTTCTACGCCAACCTGCTTAAGACCTCAAGTCCTCAAACAGGCATAATAAGGGCAAAGCCAGGGCTCAAAGCTGTTACGCGCGTGGCATGAATAAATTAAAACAATTTAGATTTATTTTTTTTTTTTGTTTTTGTTGCAATTTTTTCCAAAGATTTATTACAAAGCAATTCAGCCGCCCCGCTGAGCGCGGCATAATATTGATTATGATGATGATGATGATTATAATGATTATGCTTGTTTCTCTTATTTATATACACTGTAACAAAAGAGACAAGCACATTATGTGAATGTGTCAAGTTCAAACTCCTGCTGTGCTTTAAGGATATTTGTCATTTTTTTTAGGAATATAAACACTTATATAAACAAAATTTGGCAGCTTTGGTTTGCTTAAGGGAATCAAATCCTTGCCAAAATCTTGATTATTTTTTTATTTCTATCATTAATTTCTTTTTTGGTAAAAATTTTAAAAATTGTTTACAATTCTGATACATTTTTTAAAGCTAACATCAGCTAATAAAATAAGCTTCAAGTCAAGCATATACAACAGCTAGTTGATTTTTTTCTTATTCCAGAAGGATATTCTTAGAAGATTTAGTGAACTTAGCCCAGAAAAAGTAACAGGATATAATATACTCTATCTTCTAAACATGGAACTTCGTCTACAGTAGGGATTTCTAATAATATTTTTTTTGTTCTTTAGAAAGCATTTCATTTTTAAAGAATATTAGGAAGTGGACAAATATTGATTTAGCATTAATATTGTAAAAATCATAGCATACTTAAAGAAGCTTTCATAGAACTATTTGGAGTGGGTTATTCTCTGTCAAATCAGCTATCCCCCAGCACACTTTTTAATTATATATTGGGTGTGCAAATAGAAAACCACCGTTTTCCCATAGGTGGCGCCAGCATTGCAAATCGGTCGATAAGTACGACCAGAATCGATACATTGCCAGCTGAGGCATCGGTCAACAACTCCACAAAATCTCGCTTTTCAATTTTTACTGTGCTTTGTTTTGTTCGTGTGCGAAAATGTCAAAATTTGAGCCGAACAAGGGTCCTTTGCGGGAAGTATTTCTTTTTGCATTTCATTCGAAAAAAATGCAGTTCAAGCGCGTCGAATGATTGAAGAAACTTATGGTGAAAGTTGTATTAGTGATAGAACGTGTCGGGAATGGTTTCAAAAATGTAAAAATGGCGAATATGACGCGTGCAAGACAAGGATCGTCCCGGACCCGTGAAAAAGTTCATGGATACAGAATTGAGACTTTACTGGATGAAGATGGTTGTAGAACGCAACAGGAACTTGCAAATTTATTGGGCGTGACTTAGCAAGCCGTTTCTCATCGCCTAAAAAGCTAAGGAATGATTCAGAAACTGTGACATTGGGTGCCGTACGAGTTGAAGCCGAGGGCCATCAAACGGCACCTTTGCACGTGCGAAAAACTCCCCCAACGGCAAAACAGAAAGAGTTTTTTGCATCGAATACTGATCGGCGATAAAAAGTGGATGCACTATGACAACCCGAAGTGGAAAAAATCGTGGGGGCTTCCTGGACATGCAACAACTTCAACAGCGAAACCGAACACTCATGGCTCGAAGCTGATGCTCTGTATTTGGTGGGACCAGCTCGACGTACTGTAATATGAACTCCTGAATCCAGGCGAAACCATTATATGTAGCGGCCCTGTATCGGACGCAACTAATACGCTTGAGTCGAGCGTTGAAGGAAAAACGCCCACAATACTCGGAAAGACACTATAAGATCATACTTCTACATGACAATGCTCCGCCACATGTTTCCAAGGTAGCGAAAATATACCTGGAAACTTTGAAATGGAACATCCTACCCCACCCGCCGTACTCTCCTGACATCGTCGCTTTTGATTTCTACTTATTTCGATTGAGGACGCATGACCTGGCCAAACAGCACTTTTGTTCTTTTGAAGAAGCCAAAAATGGGATCGATTCGTGGATCGCGTCAAAAGAAGAACAATTTTTCTGACTAGGAATTCAGAAGCTGCCAAAAAGATGGGAAAAAGGAAAAAGTTATAGCTAACAATGGAAATTATTTTGAAGAATGAGTATGTAACGAGTTTTTTACAATAAAACCCCAAATCATGAGAAAAATCGGCGATTTTCTATTTGTACACCCAACATAATAGTGGAAAGTATATAAACTAAAAACAAGACATGGGTGTACTTACTCAATTTGGGATCTCTAGCTTCATAATATCCCAGATTGGCTGGATCATACCGACTACCAGATAAAACAATATATGCACGGCTGATAACGATACATTTTTGGGGTTAAAATTCTCGTCATATTGCACGCTTTTTTAAGCCGTATAATGTTTTTTGATATTTCAAAATGGTGGAGCTTAAAAGGTCGCCAAAGCAAGCTCTCTCAAAGCAAAATCAATATTTAAATATTATTGTCAGGAAAACATTATTGAAACCACTCTTATATGTAAAACACTCAGATACTTCTAAGCCATCTGACTACAGTTACCTTATTAATCGTAATGGCGAATTCAAGATGGGCGCCGTAAGCAAAAAAAATCATTTTCGTAACGATTTGGGTATGCAAATATGGGCTATCGGAGCCGCTGATTACGAATCTAGGACTTTCAAAATGTCGGAATCAAGATGGCCGCAGGAGAGTAAAATCATTTAATGTCAAAAACTTAGTTGGATGTTGACATATTTTAAAATTTATATTTATGTATTTGAAAACTTATCTCTTGATTGACCATTTAATTCTATACTTTTCATTGGAATACTTTTCAATTCAAATATATTGTTGGTTACATAGCCACACCAACAAATTTTTTTTCTGGCCTGGAGATCAGACCATGTCTTTCGGGGTCGCTGAACCCGAATCCGAGGTCCAAAAAGCCCCAGCACGTCAGGGTTCTGACATAACCTCAAAAAACCCTATACAAAATTTTATTCGAGTCCGGGGGCTGTAACATACATAATATACCCTTTCAATATATAATATAACAAAAAATATCGTGAAAAAAACTGTTGCCTATCCGCCAGGCGCAATTGTATGTAAAATATGACTATGACTTCATCTGACAAGCTGCGCGTCACGGCCATTTAAGAAAAAGCGACTGTGGGAGGCAGATCTCGGATTCGGATTCAGCGCCCAAAAAAAAACATATAATAAACATGGTCTGATCCGTGCTATGAACCCTGATTCTTAGAATTTTCAAGTACAGCTTTAAATAGTATTTTTAGGTTTCAATATATTTTTTTCGTGTTATATTAATTAAATTAAAAAGCATACATTTTTTTTAAACCCCTTTTACTCCTCAAAAAATATTCTTTGTCTTAATAATATTGCAAACCCATAGGGCCAACCTCTTTTACTAGCATTATAGCCGATAAAAGGGTGGAAAAAAATTAGACTTCAACATAATAAAGGGAAATGAAAAGACCTGATTCGTTGATGAAGTTGAATAGAACTTGGCGTTTTGGTGGGCACATTGTAGAGCATCAAGCTTTCGAATTGGGCTGTCTTGGACAGCATAGTATTAGGTACTATATTGTAGAGATTAAAAATAGTTAATATACTTCGATATGCTATTTAATTTGGATTCACAATAACTTAAAACCAATAAAGATATTTTAAAAATCTTTTCTTACCATTTATATCAAATTTAACTTAGCAAAATTAAAGCATGTTCCCAATTATTTAAAAAAATTTAAAGAAAAATTATCATTACACGATTACAGGTTTGGTCCAATTTAGTCCATAATGTATTCATTTTATATACCATTTGTATATTGTTATTATTATGTATATTAAATTTATTTTAGTGGGATACACTGTCCAGCAGCACTTCGATTGATTGTATTTAATTTTTTTTTTTTTTGCTCTTAAAAAGTATTGGATATTAAATGGACCCTGCCCAAACAAATCGCATCATTATGGCAGAACGTGTGCCGGGAATCTGTTCTCCTCTTCTCTTCACTTTGGCTTGCTGCAACAAATTTCATATATTACTTTTACTTTACTTTTATGGGTCTACATTGAACTTCATTTATTTAAATTCAATTTGTTATTAGCAGCTGAATAGCAAAACACGCCGCTTCATTCGCTTTTATGGCCAGAGTATGGCTTAGCAAGTGGATTGAGGGTCTCCATAAAATGGCAGCAAGACAGGCACACACACACACACACACAAACCCACTCACTGTTGCATACATATACATAAATTAAGTATATACTATGTAGGTGTGTGCGTGGGGGATATGTAAATGTAAATTCAGTTAGAAGCTTCTTCTCTCAACTGACGCTTGGACGCAACTGTTGAGTGTCACTCTTGTTGCAGCCGACGGCGGAATTTGTATTAAAAATATTTTGCCTTTTGCATATGCAGAGACGCCTCGATAAGCCACAGTGGCTACGTAGCCTTGAAAACAAAAACCCCACTTCATCTCACACTCTCTCTAGGTTTACACTGCGGCATAGAATGGCACAACTTAAATTCACAGTGTCATGTTAAAAAACGTTGTAGAAATAAGTAAATGGTCAGATAAATTGATTTTTGAGGCAGATGTGACATAATTACCGTGGAATTAAGGTCAGATAAACTTTATTCCATCATGAGTTTAGTTATATTTGTCTTTCTGAGGCAAAAAAAGAGTTGAATTCAAATTAAAACGTATTCTATAATATTTTATTTATTTATTTCATACAGTTAAGTAAATTTAAAAAACTAACTTAACTTAATTCTAGGCACTGGCAGCAAAAGGCCTTCGGCACTATTCTATTATAAATTAATTAAAATTAGTACACCTTCCCAAACAAGCACCGGTGTTAGGCAAGTATGCCCCCTATCACCACTACTATTCAATATAATAGTAGTTGACGAGGTTATGAGAGATGTATGCAGGTCTAGGAGTGGGATTACGTGGAGTCTCACCCGTCATTTGGAAGACCTGGATTGCGCGGACGACATTTGACACATCTCGCATAAACTAAGTGATATCCAAACGTGAATGATCTCGAGTTCCTTGCCAGCAAAGTTGCACTGTTGATAAGCGCATCCAATACCAAAGCGATGCGTCTCAACCACACCAGCCAGGGTACCAGGAACACTATCGACTTTGTCGTTTCTCATTCCTTGGTACCGCAATTTCCACCAGTGGTAGCGTGCATGAGAATATAGAGAATCGTCTAAGCAAAGCGCGATCAGCGTTTGGACGTTTATTCCTCATATGGAGAAACCAGCAAATAAGCAAAAGAACAATGCTGAGGATCTCCAATGCGAGCCTCAAATTCATCTTGTTGTACGGTAGCGAGACTTGGCTGGCCCCGCAGAGAATGATATCAAAAGTACAATCATTCGTCAACAAGTGCCTTAGAATTATAGGCGGAATATTCTGGCCCAACAGGATATCTAACGCGGAATTATGGCACTACACTAGGGAAGTTCCTATCTGTAACCAGATAAGAACACGCAAATGGCGTGAAATGGAATGGAACCCACAAGGAAGCAGACGAGTGGGTTCTACAATACTAAACGAATTATAACTACACAGCATCAGCTGGGACTCAGCAAAGCAAACTGCACCAAACAGAGTTCGGTGGAAAGTTAAGCCCTAAGCTCCCTGGAGAAGTTCTAAAATGGAAAACCAAAAAAAAAAATAGTATGGTAATTGTGGTTCTTATAGTCTATATGTTTATATCATCTCAGAGATGGTGAGAAGAGCTAGAGTAACCAAACTTTCATTAGATCCCTAATAATTCCATAGGAATAAATAAACATAGCTCCCATATAACATAGTTTTAGAGGACTTCGATAAAAACCAAAAATTTTAGATGGATAATTCGTTTGTTTATAAAGATATCGTTACCAAATTTGGTACTCGAAAGTTTTTTATAAATCTCAAGTACTGTAGCAAATTTTATCAAAATCGGTTGATAGGAACGATCGGGCAAAAAAACATTTCCGGTTAAAAATTCGTCTGTTTTTTGTTATTTATAAAGGAACCTTATTTGGTAATCAAATGTCTTTTCGTGTTTTAAGCAATATGCTGGATTTTATTGCAAGGTAAAGGATATTCCATAGGGTATTCGTATTAAGATTTTATGGGGCTCTCTTGGGACTGAAAATATGATTTATAACCTTTACAAATTTTCAAAATGCGCCAACTACAAGTTTGATTTCTTGTTCTCATCCACTTTTGTAGAAAATGTACTTAAATACTTGGTAAAAGATATGAAAATTAAATTAACAATTGTTGATCGATTTATCACTCGAAAAAACCGAAAATTTCTGCAAAAAAGCGAGCAAACGAATACAAGACATAAAAAGCGAATACATGGTAACCCTATATACATACGTAAGACTTCCTTTTTCGGCCATTTTATACGTCTTATTATCTCTCCATGAGTTTTTCATACAGCGACTTTTGAAAAAATTATTGTTTGAGAAACATATAAATTTAAATCAGTTCCATTTTTCATAATAATTTAATGTTAAGCACATAAAAATTAAAATATTTATTGAATATAATTTCAATAATTTATTAATTGGAAAAAGAAGCGAGCAGTATGTGGTTCAGTGATTTATCTTACAATTCTTTTTAATCAATTTTTTGACTTTATGTTATGGTTTATTTTTGCAATCTTCTTATTTAATTTTAAAATATCATACTATTATAATTTTATTATTTATTAAATTTTAAAAATATTAATTTATAATAAACTAGTGAGCCCGACAGACGTTGTCCTGCCCAATCTTTTTGAACAGTCTTAAAGAAAAATATAAGCTTTTTAGATTAGTTTGCAGCTCGATTGAAGCTTGCGCCATTATTAGTCGAATGTCGCTTCACGGGTCTGTCTTAAACATATTCTTTCACGTGCATTGCGATCTTCAAGTTTCTGAGCAGTATGATTAGATTGATAATTAATTTGATTCGTTGCATTTCTTCCAATTGAACTACATCATGCATGGATCGTTAAGCAGACGGCAATCCCTAAAACGATGTTGGACCTCGAACATTGATTAACAATAATATCAGTTTTTGTATATATGTATATACATATATATATATACACGCAAAAACCGATATTCACGAAAATATATCAAAAGTATATCTCACGAACCAATACACACAAACACATCGCAATAGGCTAAAAACCTCCGTATTGATAACCTCTAACACTCGCAAATATCAGATTTGAAATTCATCGACGAGTTCATGAGAACATCCATAGCACGTAACATATAAGTTTCTTCTTATATATAAAATTCAAGTTTCTCAATGTTAGTTACCATACTCCTCCGAAACGGCTGGACCGATTCTCATGAAATTTTGTGTGCCTCAATAAAATAAAATTTATAACGTTTATAATTTTTGTGTTTCTTTCGACAAAAACACTTAACTAAAAAATATTAGTTAATCTGACAATGTACACAATGCCAACCTGAATTAAAAAAAAATTTTGTATTGGAAAATCAAATTGTCCTTTTTAGTGTTTTCGTCGCAATTTTGTTATATTTTCTCAACCTTAAACAATCCTTGGACTTCCACGAACATTTCACGACCAAAATTAGCCAAATCGGTTCAGCCGTTCGTGAGTCCATAAGCTTCAAAGGAACATAACATTGTGACACGAGAATTTTATATATAAGATAAAGCATATATATATATTGATGTAAAGTTCACCTATAAGGCTCGAGTTCGGGTTAGTTTGTGGCTACCATTGCTACATCACTCTTTATATTTTTTTAACATTTTCGATTAGTTCTAAATTCAACTGAATATTTTTTTACCCTTTAAATAAAAAATATTTGCTATAAAGCGTAAGATTGTTTTTTTTAAATTTTCATCATGTAGCCATTATATAACCAATTTATAATGGTAAAAAATAATATCATATACTCAATGAAAGATTTCACTAAATTAATTTTCACTTCCACTTAATGCCAGCCCCATTGAGTTGATTTATGGTGTTCATCTCTTTACAATTTCTTTTAATCAATTTATTTGTAATTTATTGTGTATACTGTTTACACAGTCTTTTTTGTGATGCCAATGTTAAGGCACTTTGACGTTTGGCACAGCGTGGACCAGTGTAAACCTAGCATAAAAGTGCGTGCATGTATATGTTTGTGAGAGAGAGTGCCTGTCATTTGCTGTCTGCGCTCGTCTCTATCAGTGTCAGCTGCATGACGTTTCCTGTCGCTTGCATTAAATATAAAAAAAGAGAAAAAAAGAGCAGACGGGCTGATGAGAACAAGAGAAGAAAGAGAAGCGGCCAAAAAAAAAATGGAATAACATTAAAAGCCTCACTAAAAGCTGACTGAGTGGCTTTTTGTGCATGTATTTGTGCGCCAGTTAATTGACAAGAGCAGGGACTGTATAAGTATTAGTGTATGTATGCATAATAAACATATCACTGTATTAGGCAGCTGCATAATTTTGAACAGAAAAAAAAAGTTGTGTAGGATGTACATAGAATTTAAATTGTACGAAAAGGAGAGAGTGAAGACAATAGATTAAAGTTATCGATGCGATATTTTATTCATATATATCGATTTATGCAACGGGTATGAGATCCTTCTTTAGATCGTTTTGCTTTAGGCTCAAGTTTAGACATATATTGTATGTAATTTCTTTTCTCCCGGACTTTGGACAGTGTGGTAAGAGGACTGGTTAGACAGTCGGAATCGGCATTGTACCCCGCTTTTCCGCGTGTATGTATCATCAACAATAGGATTAAGAAAATAATTTTTAATACTTATCTAAGCCCTATCCATTATAGCAAGACCTAATACTACAATAGTTCCACTACACCCGCAATCTTCACTTTGTCCTCCAACTTCTTTATATAATAAAAGCTTGTTGTGAAACTTTTTCCGCCAGCTCTTCCTCATCTATAATAGTGCACCAAAAGCTCGCAAAACTATTTTGCTAAAAATATAATTTATTTTTTTTTTTAGCGCTGTCATTTTTTGCTACACATCGAAATCAACTTTGACCTTTGCCTTTTTCTGCTTTTAATTGGAAAATTTTTGTGCAAAAAAACAATGTTGAATGTTCAAACAGCTAATTAATTAAAAGTACAACAAACAAATTATATTTAAAATGGAAAATGGTAGTTGGAAAATGCAAACAGTGCTAAAAATAAAAGGAGAAATAAATATGCTCAGGGCATATGCAATGCTTTTTAATTATGCCCGATCAGCTTACCAAAAGTTGACCTTGTTAAGTTGTTTGCCATTGGCGCAGTTGCGGTTGTGCCTTGGGGTTGTGCCAGAAATCTTTAGACGGTTTTTTGTAAAGTTTAGATTATTTTTTAAATAAACTAAAACTAGGCTGTAACTCCCCTTAGTATCCTTCTCCAGGAATATAGGGGAGCAAACATATGCATTTATTGAGATAGCCAAGCTGCTATTAGGGCATTGTCATCCTGGAGCATCTCCTTCAGGATGGTTAAAGAATGCCATAATTACCTCCAAACCCTGTCCGCCCGGAACAAAGTCGTGCTATGTTGGGTGCATGGGAACTCGGGAGTGGATGGTAACACGATCGCTGACGATCTAGCACGTCAGAGTGCCTCCACCCTAACTATATCTCCGCCGCTTCGTGGGCCGCAGGAGAACATAGGAGATACAGGTTCTCCCTTTCGGGGCTTCGTCAAGCAAAAGTGCTTGTCAAAACTGGATGCGATCACGACGAAAGGTCTTGGCAGAACGGACTTAAAGCTATTGGTAACTTACCTTCCTGGCCACCACACTGTTAAATACCACATACAGAAAATTGGCCTATCGGACTCTTCAGAGTGCAGACTCTGTCTAGAAGACGATGAAACCACCAGACATATTCTCTGTGACTGCCCTAGTATGGGACAGAGTCTGTCACATGGGAAAGGAACGGATTAGTCCCTTTTTCGGCTCTCTCTCTCTCTTCTCGTCTCTCCTTCTTTCCAGTAAAGTATTTTCAAATCTTCGGGCTCGTTGGGATCCTCCTCCCAATCTCTCTCTAACTCTCGCTCTTTCATCAACCACTGTCGACAGCTCTGGATATCCAGTAATTTATTATCAAATCTTTGGGCTCGTTGGGATCCTCCTCCCACTCTCTCTGTAACTCTCCCTCTTTCATCAACCACTGTCGACAGCACTGGATATCCAGTAATTTATTATCAAATCTTCGGGCTCGTTGGGATCCTCCTCCCGCTCTCTCTCTAACTCTCCCTCTTTCATCAACCACTGTCGACAGCTCTGGATATCCAGAAATTTATTATCAAATCTTTGGGCTCGTTGGGATCCTCCTCCCCCTCTCTCTCAACTCTCCCTCTTTCATCAGCCACTGTCGACAGCACTGGATATCCAGTAATTTATTATCAAATCTTCGGGCTCGTTGGGATCCTCCTCCCACTCTCTCTCTAACTCTCCCTCTTTCATCAACCACTGTCGACAGCTCTGGATATCCAGAAATTTATTATCAAATCTTTGGGCTCGTTGGGATCCTCCTCCCCCTCTCTCTCAACTCTCCCTCTTTCATTAACCACTGTCGACAGCTCTGGATATACAGTAATTTAATATTAAATCTTCGGGCTCGTTGGGATTCTCCTCCCACTTTCTCTCTAACTCTCTCTCTTTCACCGCCCACTGTCGACGTCACTGGATATCCATTAATTTATTATCAAATCTTCAGGCTCAGTGGAATTCTCCTCCCTCTCTCTCTCTCTAACTGTATATATTCACCCCCCAAGGTCGACAGTATCCAGAATTGTATTTTCAAATCTTTGAGCTCGGTGGGATCCTTTGATCCACTCCACCCTTTTTACCTTCAGTCGTCATGCCTGAGTATCCCGAATCTTTATGAAGTTATATGATTGCTCCAGGACTTTATCGGTCAATGTAGCTTATAAAAAGGCCGATTAGACCGATTTCTCTTCATTCATCTCGACAACATGTTTTTGTTTTAAATTCATCTCACTTCAGGTGGATGACTCTTGTGGAGAAATTTTTTTAAAAGTGATTTTAGGCACAACCCCAACTGTTTTCTGCTTCTGCTTTTTGGCTGCCAATGTTTGTGCCTAATTATTAGAGACACTACTTAGTCTCGAAGATGACTCCCTCGTTGCCATTAATGGCAAACTATTTTTGCAAACGCCACAAAATTTGTTACACTTAAAGCCTTTTTGGCAAACAAATTTGATGTTTGTACCTATATACTATATGCTACACATATAAAGCGTTAAGCACTAAAGTTTATATAACTAAATCGAAGCGGATTTTCATGGTAGCCACTTGGTCATTCATGAGCTGCAACAGGCAAAGGGCTTAACATTTTCCACACCAACACGCTGACCTAATTTAACCTTGATACGTTGTATCAAGTGGAGCACCTACATGAGTGTGTGTGTGTGTATGTTTGCATTATAGCCTTTATTAGACCCTAAAGGTCTGTCTCTCTGTATGTTGTCTGTCTTGAGAACAGCCCGCACATAAACTGAGACTAGCAAAGGATAATGATGAGCTCTAGACGGTAGGTAGTTCGTGGTAGACAGCCAACAACAGAAAGTCCTTTCGTAAGCACATCTCTGCATATGTGTGTGTCTGTGAGACAGTGTGTGCCTTCGTATTTGTGTGTGTATGTGTGCAGAATAAACAAAATCAAAGTGCACTTTGCTCAGAAGCGCACCAAGCCTAGACAAGACAGATTTATACACACGAACTCCTACATAAACATAAAATTGTAAAATAATACAAAATGGTGAAATCGAAAAAAAAAAAACAACCAGCTTAAGGGTAATCAAAATGTATATTCCCTTAAAATAAATAAGAGAGTGGAATGAAAATAACTGCTACAAGTTTTTTTATCAGCTCCTAGGCGGAGAAAACAGCTATTTAAAGCTAGGCAAGTATTTTTTATAAACAAATTAAAACTTGGCAGATGCGTTAATCTTTATAAAAAAAAACGCACGAAGATAAAGTTTAATGCTTAACAGCTCCTCGACGAAGACCTGAAGGTGCCGCAGCACTCCAGTAAAAAAATCTAAAATGATATTTTGGAACTGCACCTTAATAATGTTTAAAACCAAATTTTTATACAAAAATTTTGAGTATCCAATCAAAACTTATTAGACTTTTATATAAAATGACGTATACGTAACGTAGGTCGTTCAAAAATTAGGTGAAAGTGTACTGCGTGCTCTTAAGTCTGTACAAGCAATCTTAAATAATTTTTAATGTAACTTTTTTAACATGACTTTAGTTAATTTTACACCTTATATGAATAAAGCAATTATTTTATTTGTTCCTTCTTTCGCACTCAAAATTTAAAATTGATAAATATATATACAATATTTTGTAAGATAGTTGAAATACATTTAAAAACTAGGGTTTTGGTCATACGACCCCCATCTAGAACTAAACTTCTTACGCTTATCTATTTTTAAGATAAATAATGTTCATTTCATAATATTGTACAAAATGTATTGCCTAAGATTGTATGCAAAATATTAACGCAAGATCTTTTAAAAAATATAAAAATAAAAAAACATAATCTAGGCACATAATATGAGGCTCTCTCAAAGCAAATTAAAATATCAGCTCGGAGAGATAAACGAAAATGGGCTGACACCTTAGCTCAAGAAGCAGAAACGGCAGTAAGAATACACGACATTAGAAAGCTATATTCCATTACAAGAGAGCTATCGGGATCAAGGCGTCGTAATGAAAAGCGAATACGAGCGAAGGACGGTCACCTTCTCACAAATAAAGATGAGTAACTACGACGCTGGGCTGAGTATTTTTGCGAAGTTCTTAACAATCTGCTGGGCCTAGACTGAGCCACCAATCTTTCATGGTGTTAACATTGGTCCACCGACGAAACATGCAATTCTAGTTATTATTAGGACGCTTAAGAACAACAAAGCTCCTGGGAGCGATAAAGTTCATGCTGAGTTTTTAAAGCGTGCTCCTGATACAACAGCGAACACCTGGTTACCTATCTTACAGGAGATATGGAGAACCGAAATACTTCCGAGAAGCTGGAACGAAGGGATTCTTGTTAAGATTTCCAAGAAAAGGTGACGCCTCAGATTGCAATAATTATAGAGGGTAACAGTTCTTTCGGTTTTTTTGCTGTGGAAGGCACGCTCCGGAAAATCCAAATTGACTTTCGACAAAACCGTTCCTGTATAGACTTAAATAATACAGTTCGCAACGTCTTTGAGCAATGCAACGAGTTTCAATGCTCAATCTACGCAGTCTTCGTTGATTTTAAGAAAACGTTTGATAGCTTGAAACGCCCATTTCTGTGGAGCACTTTACTTAACCGAGGCATGCCAGAAAAGATGATCAAAGCAACATACGATAACTTCACATGTAGAGTCAGCCATTCTGGTCTACTTTCTGATCCACTTTCGATTGAAACTGGAGCTAGGCAAGGGTGCGAGCTATCGCCTTTACTCTTCGTGTTGGCTTTAGAAGACGTACTTAGATCTTCACTTACGGGGCGCAAAGGCATAGAATGGAGCCCGTTTAATCAGTTGGAAGATTTTGAATACGTAGACGATCTATGCTTATTGTGCCATAAGTGCTCCGATCTCCAAGACAATCTTGAAAAAATCAACAACTGCTGCGTAAAGTTGGTTTGAAAATCAATAGTTCCAAAACGAAAATCATGTGTAGGGGATACGCCGCGACTACGGATCCCAAAATTACACTACAGAATGAAAGGTTGGATAGCGTTCGATTTGTGTATCTGGGCAGCGTAGTTACCAACAGAAGCGGTGCGGACGAAGACGTCAAATCACGCATTTGCAAAGCGAGATCTGCTTTTGCACATTTGGGCCCCATATCGAAATGTAATCAACTTTTCAACAAAACGAAACTTCGCATATTCAACTCTTACGTGAAGTCTGTGCTCTTCAATCCTGGAAAGAAACATCCAGCATAAATTCTTTGATTCAGGTGTTTTTTAACCAGTGTCTAAGAAGAATTCTGCGAATTTGGTGGCCCCAAAGAATTTCAAACAATGATCAATGACACAAGTAGCGTATGAGATCAATCGACGCAAATGGAACTGGATCGGCCACACAGTAAAACGTCCAAATAACAACTTCGCCCGACAAGCTCTCCACTGGAACCCACAATTTTCTAGACGTCCCGGGTCGCCAGCTAGGACATGGAGACGTTCAATCGAAGCAGAAATGCGAAAATCCAATTATACATGGAATGACATCAATGTCAATGCACATAACAAAATTTTACCTAAAAGTAGTTGACTGTTGAGGCTGTATGCTCCACTTAGGAGTCCAGAATAAGTAGTAGTAGTAATAATAACAAATAATTTTGTTCAAAATTTTAATGAAATTATTCAATTTTTCATAAAGTTAATTATTTGTTCAAAATTATTTACAAAATATTTACAAAATAAGCCTTGCTACAAAAAACGAAATCGTATGAAATATTCGGATTCGTTTTGATTTAACATGTTGCATGTTGGTGCTCTCAATTTCACCGAAACAAACTTGTTATATGATTTGCAACCGACTGGTTTATTGTAAGATAAATAAAAACCAATTAGTTGCAAAAAATTAGATTCATTGATGACAATTTCAAGTAAGAAGGAGTTATCAACAACATAGCCACACAAAAAAAAATTATTTTTGGGGTTAGAGTTCAGACCATCTTTACTATATGTTTTGAATTCGATTCCTGGGTCCAAAAAACCCCAGGATGTCAGGGTTTCGAAATAACCTCAAAAACTTCATCAAATTTTTTTTCCGAGTTCGGGGATCAGACCATGTTTACCATATGTTTTTGGGGTCGCTAAATCCGAATCCGTCGTCCAAAAAACAAAAGCATGGTAGGTTGTTGACATAATAAATATTACGAGACAATCATATCAATCTAAACTCCAGCAAATTACTTCTTTTCGAAAATAAATAAAAAGGAAATAAAATTCTTAAGCGCCTAGCAGACTAAGAACTATATTTTATATTCTAAAGCTTATTAAAGTAACTAAAACTAACTCCAATTATTGCCAGTATACATAAATAAAAACTGCCACATTGATTAACAAAAAAAAATTTTATATGGGTTGAAATATTTCAGAGCTACCAACTTTGAACTGTACCCTGCTGTGAGCCTTATAACAAAATTTGTTTTTATATATTCAGAAAGCTATTTTATTTCATGTTTAAAACTGTTAAATTACATGAAGAGTATTAAAGCTATTTCTAGCCATCTCTTTTTGGTTAAGTATCCACTAGAAACCCGTTCTACAGCTGCCCGGTCTAGTTTGTCGTTTTTATACAACAAGCGAAATACAATTCATAAAAATAAAATATTTTTTTAATTGTTTGCACAGTAAACATATAAACAAAAAACAAAATTATAACTTCTGGCATACATATAACCTCAGGCAGAGTATTAAACAAACCACGACGAAGCGAGCCGATGTTCATTTATATAATAGCTTGGGTGAACCTCAGGTGTTATTTTAAAATGTGTAGCATACTTTTTGGGGGCTGTGTGAAAATGCTTTCAACTTTAATGTAAAATAATTACCATTTTAAGCTAGCAAAAACTACGCAGCAAATCATGCATGTTTGTGGTGTGTGTGAGTGTGTATCTGTGTGTGTGTATCTGTGTAACGGTGTGCAAAATTATATGCTTTTGTGTGAAAATGCCAGCGACTTGTGTTGAAATTAATGAGCCAGACCATTGCTCCTCTACTAGATTGCCACGTTTAACAGCGTGCGCCACTTGCAACAAGACTTGACGCTCTGGTTTTTGGCCACATTTTGGCACACACACATATATATAAGCGGAAACAAGCACAACCAGCAGCTTCCGGCCAATGTAAATAACACACAGACACAAACGCACTGAGTAAGATACATGATATGCATGATTACACACTTACATGCACATATACCAGCACATTTATTAATAAATTTACACACAGATACGCACACACACACACTCATGCAGTTGTAAGTGCGACGACTGCTCCTCGCCTCGCCTCTCCCATTTGTTTGCGGCTGAATGAAAATGGCGCTTGAATTTTCAGCGGTTTGCCTCTTGAAATTGCCAAAAGGACATTCGGTATTTATGATGGCCATAAACACAGCTACCAACTTAATGTACATCTATATACTATACTATACATAAGTACATATATATATGTAGTATATATATATGCGCTATCTCCATTTACACATCACTTTGTTATTAATGGGTTTTGTTTTAAAAATTTAATGCTCTCACATTGTCGTGCTGCCCGTTTTTCGAATTTCCTTCTGTCGTTTTTCCCCATTTCCAGCCTTTTTCCTTTTTCCGCACTTTAAACTCACAGCAGCGGTCAGCGGCATAATGAGCCATTTTTTTCTGTGTTTTATTTGTTTGGTCTCGTTTTAAACTTTTGCTCGCTCTTTTTGTGTCCTTTAAACATTTACACTTGCCACAAACCATATATGAGAGAGAGCATGTGTCTGGCCAATACGAAATCTACATTAAGTGCCAGGACACACTGTGGACGGACACAGGGCTAGAGTTGCCACAAAAGCTTTAAAGGTCAAAGACTACTTGAGAGCAAATGCGGGGCTGGTTGTCATTCGTATTAAAGATTTGATTTATTTTTAAAAATTAAATAACGCTCAGAAAATTTAGTGGGCACACTTTAAATATTATAGTATCTGTATGTAGGTCTAAATATTTATTTAAAAATAAACGTTAATATTTATTAAGAGTTCAAGCCTAGTGGCATTTTTCTGGTTGGTTTATATAATATATGAATAACCATTTTTGTTCTTTATTGTATTATTGTGTTTATTAATAATTTAAGTGAAAAATTAAGAGAAAAATTTATTTTATTTGACTTATATTTCCTTTATTAAAGTTAAGTGTAAGGCTATTTAGTTTGTCTGATATCATTTTGATATTGGAATTATGGTATAAGTCTGAGGCATGATAAAGGCAAAGGAGCTTGAAAATCAAATTTAAAAGTTTGTTAAGGAAAGTTTGAAATTTTTAATTATGATTCTTGGTAACATCAGATCACATTGATCAATAAATAATTACTTCCAGGAATATATATCTGAACAAGTATACCATACTTTTATTGGATGACTTTGATTTCCTCTTGTTGAATGGAAATAGGACCCTAGTAAGGGGAGTTGATTTTATCAAGATTATAGGTACCCAACATTTGTTCTCAAGGGCGTGTGTTTTATCAATATAAAGGGAAGCATTTTTATCTAGATAAAATTCCAAATGGCGGCTGAATAACTACCTCTCTTATCTGCCTCTGTATGCAAAACGTCGTACCCGAATTTCAGTTCTCCAGCCTCTTATAGTGATATGAAATAAAAAATGTTTTGTGTGAAACTGAATTATTTGATAAAATTCTCTATGGCTTATACTAAATCAGAATGACAATTTAATAGTTTTTCATGTATATTGTCAGTTTAAGCCATACAACAAATTATATCCTTTCAAACATACTTTAAATAAAGGTTATCGGGACAATAGATAAAGACCTACGCTTAAATTACGATTGATAACCCTTTTACATAAAAATTTTTAATTTGCGTAAATCACTTTAGTATTCCCTTCATGATGTATGGATCTGCTCTAGATCAGATATTATGATCACGAAACTTTTTCAAAACAAGAAATTTAGATTTCTTCTCCCAAGTCGGGAGACTTGGGGTGATGGTAGCCCCTGTGGAGCCCCCGGTGGCAACAATAATTCACAGATGGGTCCAGATCTGAGAAGGTTTAGGTGTTGGAATCGTTGGAACCAACACCAGAATCTCTACCGCATTCAAGCTGAGATATATGCCATACAGATCTGCGTCCTTTGGTGCCTCCACCCTGACCACATCTCCTGCGCCGTTTTGTGGTATTGGTTGGTCCACGATCAAAACCATGATAATCAAATGGGCCGCAGGAGAAAATAGGAAATACTGGTTTTCCCTTCCGGAGCGTCGTCAAGCAAAAGTGCTTGTCAAACCTCTGGATGCGATCAAGCTAAAAGGTCTTGGCAGAGCGGACCTAAAGCAACTGGTAGCTTACCTATCTGGCCACCACATTGTTAGATACCCTCTACATCTTTCGGACTCTTCAGAGTGCAGGAACAGTCTAGAAGACGATAAAACCACCACAGACATATTCTCTGAGACTGCCCAGCGCTGGTATGGGACAGAGTGTGTCACATGGGAAAGGAACGGATTAGTCGCTTCCATCTCAGGTCAATATCAACAAAAGACCTACTGCTATTCTGCGGAAAGTATTTTGCTTTAACCTCAGGGTATGGTACAAAAAACCTATTGGTCGCAGTGCCCCACCTCTTTGTAAAGAACCCTTTTTCGGAAAAAAAAAAATCACTTTAGTAGTAAAGAAATCCAAATAGCCCTCTTAGATTCCTCGTCGAAAAAAATAACCATTTCAACAAATATTGTCAAACCATTGTCATTATGCTTCAAATAATTGGTTATTTCCTAATCTATAAATAAATTGTTCTATGCCAATCAAAAACTAGAGTGCTTGTGTCCTAGCAAAATTTCCGATGATATAATTAATTTTAAAAATGTTATGCGATTGTGCACTGAGACAGTTAATGGAGATCCAAATTTAGTGAATTCGGATTTTTCTAATGCCCAGTACGCAGCATCACAAAAAACTTCGAACAAATAAAACTTTATTGAAATAAAGCCAGCAAACGACTTAACGCCAAATAGTTTGTTATCTGATACGCAGCTAAATATGTTGAACGCCAAATACATGACCAATTGGAAAAGTTATACTAAGAACTCATAACTATTATTATTAGTAACTTATTTCAAGACGCTAAGGTACCTTTTTTGGTGCTACAATATTAGAAACGTTTAAAATTATTATTATTCAAAATTTTCATTACTTCACAAATACCAAAAAAACGAAAATGATACTCAAAAAATTTTACCAAAAAGAGTATTTTCTGTTCGTCTTTTATTCTGTTCCCAAAATAACTTATACTATGCACAGGCCATAGGAAGAATTCAGCACTTCCACTCCGACTTTGCAAGTCTTTAATTAGTTGCAAGATTCTGCAAAATTTTCAAATTTTGATTTCTGTTAATTTATATGTTTTTTTCAAGTTCTTTTATTTTTGGAAGAATTATAAAATTAGACAGCCCACAAAAAAAAAGGTCTGTACTTTGGACGCGACACATCTCATTATATGGATTTTGATGCGCTGAATCCGAATCTGAAATAAAAACAACATGTTTCCCGACAGGTTTTTGACATAACCTCAAAAAATCGTATTTTTCATAATTTTTTTTGGCCCCTTCCATTTCAAATCACTCTGTCCGCGCATGGCATGATTTCAGATTTTAATGAAACTGAAATATGTTTTTCCTTGGTACATTTCATTAGACACGTGTTTTTTTTTTAGCAGAAAAAAATGTTTTTTTTCGCTCTTTTCGCCATTTTACTTTTTTTTATAAATGTGCATAGCTTTGTCGAAAGTGGATGACCGGAATGAGTGACGCTTAGCAACTATTGTATTAACAATTTAAAATTTAAAAAATAAAAAAATACACTTTTTGAAATATTTTTTTTTTTTTAATAAAAATAAATTTAAAAAACGATTTTTTCTAAGAAAAATCATAACTTTTGAACTAGGCGTTTCCCCCAAAGGAAACTTTACTATTAGTCCAAATGATCCAATTTACGATGAAAAAATTAAAAAGAAAAAAAATACACTTTTTGAGATATTTGTTTTTGTAAAAATTTTGAATATTTTGTTTTCTGGAAAATAATTTTTTTTTTCAAAAAAAAAATTTTTTTCGGTTTAAAAAAAACACGTTTCTAATGAAATGGACCAAGGAACAACATATTTCAGTTTCATTAAAATCTGAAATCATGACCTGCGCGGCCAAGAGTCTTGAAATGGAAGGGGCCAAAAACATTGTGAAAAATACGATTTTTTGAGGTTATGTCAAAAACCTGTCGGGAAACGTGTTTTTTTTATTTCAGATTCGGATTCAGCGCATCAACATCCATATAATGAGATGTGTCGCGTCAAAAGTACAGAACTTTTTTTTTGTGGGGCTGTGTTATCAAAATTTTGAAGTAAATGTAAAAAGCTTAAAGACGACTTTGTTCAAGAATAAACTTATTTTCCGTAAAATACCTTTTATTTCAAAAGTCTTTAACTTACCAAACTGCCCTCGAGAAAAGCCTCTTCGGCACAGCTGATTCATACACTGCCCTTGAGCTGATAACAAAACAGCTCAAGCACAATCAGTATGGACCACTGAACGCTTCCGGTATTCAGTTTGGCTCTTTATACAAATTAACTTTTTATCTTTGGGTTTGGATTTTTATAAAATGTATCTTCATTAATTTTCTCTTCTCTTCTTTTCATTGTTACATTAATCTCGTAACCCTAAAGCAAGCCTTCCAAGTTTAAATATAGCTCAAAGCTTCTCCAAGCTTAAATATTTGAAAAGCTAACTCAAAACACATAGAGTGCAGCTTGAGAATAAGCCTTATCTTGTTGCTCCCATAATCTTACTGAGAGTACGTGAACTTACACGCGGTCCCTTAGATCTAAAACAAAGATAAGAACTTTATCATAAGAATATTTTATTGGAATGCGCTTTTATCGCTGCTTTTGGGAGTAAGCTCATAAAACATTTATTTATCGCACAGTTTGTTTTGTTTATTGGGAAGTAAAGCATGTTTAACGAAGCTACTGTTTTGTTTTTTTCAGAATCTCATTCTAGTGTCCGAAAAATATAATTCGATTTGCATTTGTGTGGTACCTAAATCCAGCGTTCCGTTGCTACGAAAATCGTTGTGGTTAAAATTTAAATAAGCAGCGCCTATATTCGTCAAACAAGTTTATCCGGAATCTCAAATTTCCATAAGAAGAAAGAGAAGATAATGAAGATTACTAAAGAATAAATACCGACCAAAATACTAAATATTTAATATTCAGTGAAAGATTCTGGCACACTATTGGATGCAATTTACTTTCAAAACTAAACAAAGCTCACCTAAAAGCTCTGTCGATAAAGCAGTACAACTGCAAAGCTTTATAAGCTCGGACAAGCTTTTTGCTTGAAGTTGGCAACCCTTAGTACCCATGCAGCATCCCTTGTAGCACTGCGCAGCTGTTCCAACTGTCACCGGCGGCTTTTGGATGCTGCCTCCCGTTTGCTGCTGACAGCCCTGGCGCACAAGCCGCATGCCTGCAACAGGACACTAGCGTATATAAATGAGCGCATGACAGCGGCGTATGCTCAGTGGATTTTCGTCCTGCCAGAGAAACAATAGTGACGCGGTTCATAAATCTAACGAAAAGCCGACCAAACAATGCACAAGTGCGACTAAAACATAAAAAGTTACATTAAAAGTTACCCAGTAAAAAGTTCTATCTAAATCTCCGAAAAAATATTTCCCAAGTTATACAATAAAGACTTGAAAGAAAGCCTTTAAAAAATGAGCCACAGCATCCTTGGCTGTGGCTGGCTGTGCCTGCTAAATTTGGTGCTGCTCTGCCAATTGATAGGAAACTTTCGTACAGCTCAAGCACTGCCAGATATTATAAAAATTGGTAAGTCTTTAGCAGTTAAGTGCAGATTTTAATAAAATATCTTTTGTTTTATGTTAATTTAGAGCATTTATTTTGTTTTTGCCCATAGTCAACATACGATACTATCGCAGCTTATTTACGCATATCGATTTTTTTCACGTCAAAATAAAAAGCGCGTGTCTGTATGAGTCTGAGTATCTGTGTGAGTGTCAGTGTGTGTGTGTGTACGTTAGTTAGTGTGCGTGCGTGGGTATTGTTTGTTTTCATGCTGTTAGCACACAAATACATCTTTGCATTATTTTAGATACAATTTTATTTGTTTTCATTTGCATTGTTTATTTATTTATTTAGTGGGAGTGTGTGTGAGTATGCGTGTACTCATGTTTTGGAATTTTATAAATCTTTGCAGGTGGTCTATTTCATCCTTCGGACGACCATCAGGAGCTAGCCTTTAGACAGGCTGTCGAACGCATCAATGCGGATCGTTCAATATTGCCGCGCTCCAAGCTGGTGGCTCAAATCGAGCGCATCTCGCCATTTGATAGTTTCCATGCGGGAAAACGGGGTAAGTAGACAAAGTAGAAGTGCATAGAGTAACAGGAACACAGCGACACTGAGAGAAATAGGTGGGAAGTTTAAGAAGTCTAAAAAGCACTTTTCGACAGAAGATGCTTTTAGAAGAAGGTTTTAAATTGGTATTAAAAAATCTGTAAATATAATTACACTTGGAGCTTCTGAGAGTAAATACTGCAAATATGTATAAGAAAAATGTGATTCGTTTCAGAAAAGACGGATGATGGGAAATAACCCACACCATTCATTATTATTTGGAACAATAATAAGACAAAGTATAAATAGCCACATATTGCAAATGATCTTTACCCAAAAAAATTATCGTAAAATGCCTTTAGCAAGCTCAACCAATTGTTAAGAACCCTTTACTCAAAGAAAATGAAAAATAGCTTTATTACATTCTATCATTAGCTCATCGTCAGATTGATCCTCGCGAGGTGGCAGAATTTGCGCAAAAGGAAGATTGTAGTTATTTTACATTTAATGCTCGCATCTTTTTGGGAATCTTTTGAATCTTTTTGATAAATAATTCTTCGATTCAAAAGTCAAATAATAGATTATACGCAACACTGACGGAGTAAATGCATAATAAGTCGTATTTAGAATAAGGTTTTTTATACCCTGTACCGTATGGTACAAAGAGTATATTAAGTTTGTGCAAGCCGAAAATGTATGTAACATATAGAAGGAGTCGTCGCAGACACCCCAAAGTTACCTAAAATATGGTCAGGGTAAATAGAGAAGTCGATATACCCATGTACATCTGTCCGTTTGAACGCCTAGATATCAGAGATGAGCTGTTAAGCTAGAGTAACCAAACTTTCACATAAGATCCCATATTATTCCATAGGAGACAAGTTTATTTTATATTTTTGAATATCGGGGTTAAGTTATATATCTCCCATAGGGGTGTTTCAGACGACCTCGAAAAAAGAAAAGTTTTAGATGAATATTTCGTTTGTTTATGAAGATATCGTAACCGAATTTGGCATTCAATAGTTTTTTATAGTTCCCAACCACTGTACCAAATTTGATCAAAATAGCTTTTTTTATACAAAATTCGCTATATTTCATTTTTATACCCTGTACCGTATGGTCCAAGGGTATATTAAGTTTGTGCAAGCCGAAAATGTATGTAACATATAGAAGGAGACGTCGGAGACATCCCAAAGTTACCTAAAATATGATCAGGGTGAATAGAGAAGTCGATATACCCATGTCCGTCTGTCCGTCTGTCCGTCTGTCCGTCCGTCTGTCCGTCCGTGTGAACGCCTAGATCTCAGAGATGGTAAGAGCTAGAGTTACCAAACTTTCACATTAGATCCCATATTATTCCATAGGAGGCAAGTTTATTTTATTTTTTTGATATCGGGGTTAAATTATATAGCTCCCATAGGGGTGTTTGAGACGACCTCGACAAAAAAAAAGCGTTTTAGATGAATAATTCGTTTGTTTATAAAGATAATAACCAAATTTGGTATTCGAAAGTTTTTTATAGTTCCCAATCACTGTACCAAATTTGATCAAAATCGGTTGACTATATCATATAGCTGCCATAGGACCGATCGGCCAAAATAACTTTTTTAAAGAAAAGTTCGCTATATTTCGTTTTTTAATTAAGATATCGTAACCAGATTTGGCGTTTGGAAATTTTTTAGACCACTTAAGCAATGTGCCAAATTTGAACAAAATCGGTTGACTATATCATATAGCTCCCATAGGTCCGATCTTCCAAAAATCGATTTTTTAACAAAATTTGTTGTGTTTCGTTTGTTTGTTAAGATATTGAGACCAAATTTGACATACTTAAGTTTTTTATAGTTTCTAAGCACTATACTAAATTTAATTCAAATCGGTTGACTAGTTCATATAGCCCCCATAGGACCAATCGGTCCAAAAACACGTTTTTTATACAAAATTCGATGTGTTTCGTTTTTTTGTAAAGATATTTGAACTAAATTCGGCATTCAGATCTTTTTTAAGGTATTTAAGAACTGTGTCAAATTTTATTGAAATCGGTGGAGTATATCATATAGCTCCCATAGGACCGATCGGCCAAAATAACTTTTTTAAAGAAAAGTTCGCTATATTTCGATTTTTAATTAAGATATCGTAACCAGATTTGGCGTTTGGAAATTTTTTAGACCACTTAAGCAATGTGCCAAATTTGAACAAAATCGGTTGACTATATCATATAGCTCCCATAAGTCCGATCTTCCAAAAAATCGATTTTTTAACAAAATTTGTTGTGTTTCGTTTGTTTGTTAAGATATTGGGACCAAATTTGACATTCGTGAGTATTTTATAGTTCCTAAGCACTGTACTAAATTTAATCCAAATCGTTTGACTAGATCATATAGCTCCCATAGGACCAATCGGTCCAAAAACACATTTTTTATACAAAATTCGATGTGTTTTGTTTGTTTGTAAATATATTTTAAATAAATTTGGCATTCATAGCTTTTTTTAAGGTATTTAAGCACTGAGTCAAATTTTATTGAAATCGGTTGACTATGTCATATAGCTCCCATAGGAACGATCGGTCAAAAAAAATGTTTGCTTAAAAATTCTTCTGTTTTTGGTTTTTTGTGAAGAAATCGGACTTCATTACAAGCTAGTGGTACAGGGTATCCTAAAGTCGTCCGCGCCCGACTTTACGTCCGCCATTTTTTAATAATGATATCGTAACCAAATTCTTCGCTCGGAAAGTTTTTAGAGCACTGAAGAACTGCACCAAATTTGAACTAAATCGGTTAAATATATCATATAGCTTTCATGGGAACAAACGGTAAAAAAAATTGTTTTGCTTAAAAATGCTTCTGTTTTTGGTTTTTTATTAAGGAACCGGATTTTATTGCAGGGGTATCCCAAAGTCGCAACAAAGCAACAAAAATTATATAAATTATCTGATATAAGCATTTTATTTGTGGCGTGACGTTACGTTTGCGCGGCAAAGTAGAAAAAAACGCTTAGCTATAAATCCGCTATTTCTGCATATTGGGCAAAACTTTTATTTACGACAAATTTTTCTGGTGGTTATTTAGCCTTCATATTAAATTATTCGAACTTTTCAGAAAATGTATCAAAAAATTGTATTTCGAACGTAAATTCAAAAATTAAAAAATATGTATCATAGTTTTATTCATGGCTCGTAAAGTTTGATCGATTACGAAAAAAATTTTTGAATAATTATTAAAATCGCAGAAAAATAAGGTATTAATAGCAATTTTTGTACTCGGAAAACAAATAATACATGTTGAGGATACATTTTGCTGTAAACTAGTGTTATTAGTTCTAGCATCTGGCACAAAGCTCTACATGGCGTAATGTTACATGAACTTTAATTGAAATTATTGTAAATTAATGAACTGAAGTCCAAAATCAATTATACAAGTTAGTCCTAGTAAAAAAAAAATTAACCAAGACATAAACTTCTAGTTTCCTAGCCCAATGTCTAGAAATCATATAATCATTTTAAAGTCTTGAATTTATCGAATTTGAAATATATTTTTTTTAAATAAAATAAGTATTGGTAGTCATTTAATTTTTCTTTCCATATTTCTGTAAAATGCCAAATTTTACACAAATAAAAAAAATCGTTCAAAAATATTTAGGAGCTTACTATTATTATTTTAAAAAATAGGTAAATTTTCTTTTAAATTAACTTTAAGATTTGAAAATTTTACCCATAACATATTAGTTTTTAAAAATTATTTTTCTATCCTTAGCTGGACCAAAAACAAAAAAATTCCTATAATCTTGGTACAAGTACCAACAAAAATTTAGATAGAATATTAAATTGAGATAAAAAAGAAAATTTTTTATTAAATTTAATGCAAGCAATCTAGAAACTTATCTAAGCTTCAACAGATCGAAACATATTTTTTCTCAGATGTAACAGATGGACAGCTGTACAGACACGTACTCAACGATTTCTCTCAGTGCATCTGCCTCCATACTAATGCAAAATCTAACTTGTTTTCTTTGCACCTGACCACACACAAAATGTGTTTGTTGTTTTTGTCAAATTGAATTGCATTCAATTTGATTTGATTAAAGCTGCATCAATTTGTTGCCATTCACTCCGGACATTCCAGCATTCCGATGAATGATTGACATCGCTTGTTTTTGACGTGATGAAGTTTTATTTCATCTAATTTTCAGTCGATATTTTAAAGTGCATCAAATAAAATTCCCATCAGCTCGGTCCGGGTCCCATATGGTGTTATTCAAATTGTGGAATTTGCATTGCTTTTATTTTGGCACTTTCTTGCAAATTTGCATACTATTCGATTTGTTTTTGTTTGGCTTGGGGCACGTTTGACGCTCTTAATGGCAGCAATTGTTGCAATTGTTGCAAGTTTCACTTGTGCAACAATCATAAATCTCTCCGTTTTAGTTTGTTTATTTTGTTGCGTCCTGCGGCTTGGGAGCTTTTGTTTCTGCTGCATTTGGCATTTGTGAACAATAAAATATTGTGAATTGCTACTGCGGGGTTTTTGCGGTTATATATTACTGTCGCAATTACTTAGACAAGGGAACTGTAGAGTTTTGGGGGTCTTAAGTCTTTTATGGGGGTAAATTGTAAATGATATTTTCAAACAAAGTAGACATCTGCTACTGAGTGCAATCTTTAATGAATATTAAACTAGCTTAGGAATGTGCCTTGGATTAGTATGCCAAATGGGAAATTAATTTTATTACTTTACATATAATATGATGGCATCTAAGCTAATGAGAAGTAAATATAAAACAAGGCCCCAGAAGGCATCCAAAATATTTATGTAATAAGAGCTGAATTAAAGTAAATTCAGCCAAAATTAAAGATGCCAAAGGCGAAAAAGTTCTTGCCGAAAGTTACTTAAACTAAACTCGTCAATCTGGCGGTATGTTTGCATAGTGAAAGGCGAATCCAGGACGAAACTGCATTCATAACTCTTTTTTTAAATCATTAAAACAAACTATACAAATTTTTGGTAAATGCCTAAAGGCCAGAATGCTCAACCCAGAAAAAAAGCAAAAAGTTAAAAATGCATTACCCTGTATTTAAATAAAAAGTGCATCCACTTTAATACCCGACTAACAAAAACCGTATAAAAAATATGGCCACTCTTTTTACAGCACTTTTTGAGCAAGATGGCCCTAATTTTCCTAGTTAAAGGAAATTGCCTTAACCAGTATAAAAATAAAAAGTGCTTCCATTCTAATTCCCGACTAACAAAAACAGTATAAAAAATATGGTCACTCTAAATTATAATGGCGCTTTTTACAACACTTTTTTGACCTTTATGCTCACACTTTTTCTAGTTAAGGATTTGTATCGGGCGTAAATGGCCATTTTATTTTTAAAATAAATTGTCGAAAACCTTTCAAAATTATATCATATAAGAACACAAAAGTGTGTATAGATATGATAGTCTATAGATCTCTGAGATGATAAGTAATCAAACAAGTTTATTTTTTTCCATACTGGTATTATATGGCACATTAAGGGCGTAGCTCTTTGAAAATTATTGAGATATTTTAATCAAGTTGAGCATATAAAATTTCTTTGAACCGAAAAAAATTGTGTTTATAGCATAATTCGTTTTAGTTTTGCTCTTAGATAAATGTTTAGAAACAAAAGGCATTCGAAAGTTTTTTACTTCTCCCGAAGTTAATCAAAGCCAGGGCTATCCCATTGGATAGATCGCTCGAAAAAGTTTTCGAAACTTAATTTCTTTTATTTATGCAAATATGGTAAATGAACCTGGTAAACAAAAGTTTTTTGGAAAATTATATTATATATTTGGTTTTTGTGAAAATATAGGATATCTCGACCAATGTTTTTCCAATATTCTGCTTAGCTGCAAAAATGATGAAAAACTAGATTTTTAAAAACTAATGATGCAGCTCGAAATATAGGTCTAATACCCTTTCTTTGTAAAATTTTAATTTTTTATTTAAATATAGTATAACTAAGCAAATGAAGTCTTGAGACCCATAAACTAAGTCGTCTAAGTAAATATTGTTGGTTTGGCTCATCGTTATTTTCGATGACTTTTTTCATGAAAGCTCATCTGCCTGGTCCCACCAATTGAGCAAATGAGCGATGGCTGTTACCTTTTTATACCCTGTACCGTATGGTCCAAGGGTATATTAAGTTTGTGCAAGCCGAAAATGTATGTAACATATAGAAGGAGACGTCGGAGACACCCCCAAAGTTACCTAATATATGATCAGGGTGAATAGAGAAGTCGATATACCCATGTCCGTCTGTCCGTCTGTCCGTCTGTCCGTCCGTGTGAACGCCTAGATCTCAGAGATGGTAAGAGCTAGAGTTACCAAACTTTCACATTAGATCCCATATTATTCCATAGGAGGCAAGTTTATTTTATTTTTTTGATATCGGGGATAAATTATATAGCTCCCATGGGGGTGTTTGAGACGACCTCGACAAAAAAAAGCGTTTTAGATGAATAATTTGTTTGTTTATGAAGATATCGTAACGAAATTTGGCAATCGAAAGTTTTTTATAGTTCCCAATCACTGTACCAAATTTGATCGAAATCGGTTGACTATATCATATAGCTCCCATAGGACCGATCGGCCAAAATAACTTTTTTAAAGAAAAATTCGCTATATTTCGTTGTTTAATAAAGATATCCTAACCAGATTTGGCGTTTGGAAATTTTTTAGACCATTTAAGCAATGTGCCAAATTTGAACAAAATCGGTTGACTATATCATATAGCTCCCATAGGTCCAATCTTCCAAAAAATCGATTTTTTAACAAAATTTGCTGTGTTTCGTTTGTTTGTTAAGATATTGGGACCAAATTTGACATTCGTGAGTGTTTTATAGTTCCTAAGCACTGTACCAAATTTAATCCAAATCGTTTGACTAGATCATATAGCTCCCATAGGACCAATCGGTCCAAAAACACGTTTTTTATACAAAATTCGATGTGTTTTGTTTGTTTGTAAAGATATTTGAAATAAATTTGGCATTCATATCTGTTTTAAGGTATTTAAGCACTGTGTCAAATTTTATTAAAATCGGCTGACTATATCATATAGCTCCCATAGGAACGATCGGTCAAAAAAAAATGTTTGCTTAAAAATTCTTCTGTATTTGGTTTTTTGTGAAGAAATCGGACTTTATTACAAGCTAGTGGTACAGGGTATCCTAAAGTCGTCCGCGCCCGACTTTACGTCCGCCATTTTTATTAACAGAACGACCACTTGAACAGATGGCCCACCCTCTATTTTTATAATAAACCAGTGAGCCCGGCAGACGTTGTCCTGCCCAAACTTTTTGAATACTTGAAATGTATAATCGTAATATTCTCTAGTTAGCTTATCTAGACAATCATAAGATTTTTTGATAAGTTGACTCCAAGACTCTCTTAAAAGCCATATGGACGAACTTAAGTATTCTTAGGAGAGCTCGCATCTCTAATAAATTCATGCCCCACAGAAACTACATTTCAACCCCATTGCGACTACGCTTCTGTCTGCACTTAATGTCCTATACCCGGTGTTGAACAATTTTCTACTATGCTATATTCACGATATTCACAAAAATTCGTATATCTCTCGAACAAATACACACAATCACATCGCAATAGGCTTAAAACCTTCGTATTGACAACTTCTAACACACGCAAAAATCATATTTGAACTTCTTCATCGCGTTCATGAGAACACCTGCAACACGTAAAACATTAACATTAGTTAATCTGACAATGTACACAATGTCACACAAAAAAAATAAATAAATAAAATTTGGTGAAAAATTAAAAAAAAAGTTAGCAGTGGCAACCCTTATCACTTAAGGGGTATGAAAAATATATGTTGGCCGATTCTCAGTCCTACCCAATAGCACACAAAAAAAAATTCATGAAAATCGGTCCAGCCGTTTCGGAGGAGTATGGTAACTAACATTGTGACACGAGAATTTTATATACAAGGCAACTTAAATTTTTTGATATACCTTTATATCCTTAAAAGTAAAAAGAGTATACTAGATTTGTGTAAGTAACGGACAGAAGGAGGCATGGTAGACTCGAAGTCCTCTATACAAAAATGCTTATCATAACCTCGAGTAGCGATTGATCCATAAACTAAGTCGTCTAAGTAAATAAAGGGTGGGCCATCTGTTAGTTTGCTTGTTAATTGCATTTTAAAGCCAAGTTTTCAACTACTAATTTATGTATGAAAAATAATATCGTTCAATTATCTTTATTTTCGATGACTTTTTCACGAAAGCTCATTTGCCTGTTCTCCCATCCATTATTAACAGATTATAATTATTATAGTAGGCCGTTTGTTAAGCGATCCATAAATAAATTTAAGTAGTTTGAACTTGTAGTATGAGTGTTTAAGAACCAAACCAACATATGGCCTACCCTCTATTTTCATAATAAATAATTGATATTCACTAAGAGAAAAAATCAAATTAAATTAATCAAAATAAATAACTCTCATAATTAAATAAATTATTAGAATCTTTTTTTATTTATTTATTTATTTAAGGAGTACAACTAAGCACAGTTGACATTATATATTATAGAAAAAAGCAGTAAATTTATTAAGAAAAGAAAAATTGAAGGTATTACTAATCCGCATATCTAGCCCGATGGGTGAACTTTTTAAAGATATGCACCTTCTCACATCAAGAACTGGCCAGACACTTGGATTTACAATATAAAAGTTGAAAAAAGGAAGCAAGATTAAAATTAAACATATCAAAAAAAATAAAAGAAAAAGTGCTAAGGGATCACAGTTGACCAAAAGAAACATTCATAATATAGGATTGGTCAAGGATGCTCGTAATGGCAAGTCAAGATAACTCAGAATAGAAAAACTGATAGATTAAATAGACTGTTCGAAAGAGAGGAAATTATAGAAGTTTTTATAATTAGAGCATAAGACACGGAAAGGATCATGTAAAGCATAATTAGATCTACAAAATTGTAAGGCTAAAGGTTGAAAGTTACGAGTTACTCTAGAAGGAATGAGAATAGTATAACCGCGTCTGCAACGACCACAAAAATCGGTCATATTTTTTATATAATATATAATTTAAGTTTAATAACTTTTTGAAAGAAAATTTATTTATTCGAAATTGCCTTCCGATTGCAAAAATAAATTACCCTCTCTCCAGAGTTCATTATCTCTTTTCAAATATCGAAAAAATATTTGCTGAAGGCTTTTTCAGCAACACAACCATTTCTCTGTTGTGACTGACTGCCCTATTCGCCCTGAATCGAACTATTATTTAATTTTTACTTGAAGTTTAATACGAATTAGAATAACAACAAAGACATTGTTGAGCTTTGCCTGAAAATAGTTAATTTGTAATAACAAAAACAAAGTCCCGAGGACATTGATAAATTCACTTTACACTCTCTATGCTTTTTCAATTTAGTAACCAAACTTATAACCCCCTCTCAGGTGTATATTTATCATACTTAACCCCATAACTTTCAAATTTTATGTGCCAGTCATTCAGAGGACCTTCTTTTGTGCCATTTGGTCAACTGTCAAAGGTGGTAATAAATGATACTACACCAAAGACACTAAAGGCTTACAGCAAAATAACTTTCAGCGTTATTTCACACAAAAGCCAAGTTAAAAGCCAAGATGGTAACGAGTTAGGGAATAGTTGTTACAGTTGGGGGCGAAAATGCATTATTACCCTATTACCTGAGCATACCTGAGTGCACATAGACATAGGCAATTTCTTGATGAAACATAAGACTTGCCGACTAACCAACATTAAACGTAATATGCCAAAAGGCCAAATGGAATTATGCCATTCTCAAGTGCATTTTAAATACGAGAATGTGAACTAGCACACACACATACACATAGAGACTCACATAGATACTCACATATATGCACACCAACAAGTTACTAGTCTAGTGTAAGTATTATGACTATCCAAGCATTACTGTTGCTAAGCATATTACAGTGCTACTTAAACTTGTTCAACCAAAGATCTTCGGTTTCAGTGCACAGCTTAAGAGTATCTACAAACCAAAGATGTTACTGTTGGTAAACCAAAGAGTTGGAAAAAAAATAAAACAGCAGCTGTAATAGGACTACAGCTGCACATTGCTTTTAAATCAATTTGAAATTGTGGCGTTCTTGTGAACGTATTGTGGCTGCACTTGGGATTTATATTTCACTCAATTTGCAATAAGTAAAAGCCACAAAAAAAATAAAATATAATAATAATATTAAATCTGCAGCAAAGCTTGAGAGTCATTGCAAAAGTTATGCACTGACTTTTGAGCTTTACAACAAAATTATTACGAGATACATAAATATATTTATGTGCCAGCTGCGAAATAAAAATGTTGTTCTGAACTGGTGCACAACTACTCCATTCGAACAACTAGTGTGTTCGGAATGTTGTATGTTGTATAAACATTGGCTTTCGTACTTGTAGCATACCAGTACAGCGGCTTTTGGAATAATAACAAAACAGTCCTGGTACTGGTAGCAAACTAGTGCAAAAGGATCACAAATTGGGGTAGTTTATATCGGTGTGGTTAAAGTTATATTTATATAGTCATTTTTAACAAGAAGCTTAAAAAACTTTTTCAATGATATATCTTAAAATCTAAATCTTATTAGTTTATGCAACTTAAATTGATTTTATTTTTAATTTAGTAATTAATTAAATTTTTATAGTAATAACTTGAGTTAATAATTTTTTATTTATTTTTTTTTTTGAGACTGTAAAAGCGTTTTCATTTTCTTAGATAAAGTTTTATAATTTTAAGTCTTCTTTATTTTTTATAATAATATGTTGGGTTATTAATTTTTTTCAGATTTGTAAATCCGTGTTATTTTTCTTAGAAAAGGTTTTATAATTTTAAGTTTTTAAGAAACGTAATTATTATTTTTAAATTTTGTTCATAAGATATGGCAAGGATGTCTTTAGGAATCCGACTTGTAAAAATTTTATATTATAATTATTAGTTTGATTAGATTAAGACATATTTAAAATAATTGGTTTATTATCATATCTGAGTTTGATTGACAGGCACTCTCAAAAAAATAAGAAAATATAAATTGAGAGATATAATATGCTATAAAGTAAAGAGTTAATGACCTTTTCTGCTTAAATAGTATAAACACAAAAAAATGATGTGAACAAATTTTCTATTTAGAGGACCAAAAAAATTAAACTAAAAATACTCAAGACAATTTGAGAGTTCTATTATGATTGTATGTGTGTCCTTCGAATTCTCGATATAAAATTTTTTAGGTCTAATAAAATCGTATTTCAAATATGAGTATAAATGTGCTCAAAAAAGTTCACCATCAGAGCTTCATGTTGTCCCCTTTAACCCATTCAGACTCCCTGTTGACTATAGGCAACATTGAATTCAAATACGAAAAACTCAGCTATATCGAATTCTTTCGCCCTGGTTATTGTTTTTATCTAGTAGGCTGCTTTATTTTGTACATTTCTATACATAACATAATGTATGTATGCATTTTTTTTTAATATTTAATTATAGTCCTAATACATAGGGTTTTCAAAAGATTTCTACAAAA
>JBAMAX010004139.1:0-33541 GCA_037043745.1 Chymomyza amoena | reverse complement strand
ATTTTTTATTGTCACTATCTGCTGAACTTTTGCTTAAAGAGTAAACAGAGCTCTAAAACTTTTAATTATTACTAAATTTGTTTTTCAATTCAATTTTATTCACTAATTCTTAGACAAAACGTTGAAAAAAATTAACCTTTCTACTCTAATATTAAATTATAATAAAAATATATAATATTTTTTTAGAGTTGTTAGATATGGCCAAATAAATAACTATTTTATTTTTTTCCAATGAAGTAGTCCAACTAAAGCCGCTTAAAAAATATTTTTTGGTCAAATTGGTGGCAACAAAAAAGTGGTTTCAAAACGAAGAATAAAATATATTTGTTGCGTTTTTGGTCAATTATTTTATTTTTTTCGTTACAAAACTTATTTTTAAGCCGTACCCTCTGCTGTACAATAGTTTCCAAATGCTTTTATTTGCTTCATATATTCTGCAGTTGGTGTCTATTGTGCAGTTTCTATTTTAGATTCAATTCATTTTTTATTCCACCAAAAAAAAAAAGTTTTCCAGTTCAACTATTGCAAGCGCTTCCATTTCTATTATATTGGTATATATTTTTTTGAACTTTATCATTAATACCACAAAAATACGCACATAGTTATAAAATATATAAAAAAAATTCAAAAGAAGCTCCTGGCGGAACTTAGGGTAGTTCTTCCATTGCTAAGCACGTCAAGAAATATTGTCGAATTGATATATTTTTAATAAAATTTAAAAATGTTCGTTCCAATAAGTTTGCCTAATATATGCAAATAAACACTTAGTAATTATAAGTTGGCACTATTAAAGTGACTTGGAGTGTAGCGTTGTGTGTGTGTGTGTGTGTGCGTGTGCGTGTGCGTGTGTGCGGGAGAGTGTAATGAGAGAGAGCGTGTAATGAGAGCTTATTAGTAGCTTAATGTGCTGATTGCGCATTTCATCTGACAATAAGCTGGCTGCTAAGTTACAAACAATGCCTAATCATTGTTCGCTGCCATCAATCAAAATGCATAGCATATATGTGTGAGTATCTATTTCATATACAAGTGTCTTTATGTAAGTGTATTGTAGTTGGTGTTGTTGCTGGTTTGTTGCACGTATGCGTTGCACTATTACAAATTGTTGCACTGTGTGGGCAACTGTTTGGCAATAACGCCTCATCTCAACTCGCTTCGCTCCTTGTTTGCAATAGAGTATTGCAGGAGGTTACGGAGGGATTTGTGGAAGGTTTGTAACAGGTTAGGTATCTTACCATTTTTTTTTCCTGTTTTACTCCTGGGGAGCTAATTGCCTTTACAAGAGCTTTCCATCGAACTCTATTTTGCGCTGTTTGTTCACCTATAATACATGTCATGCTTTGCTGTGCTAGTTCTTGAAGAACAGTCCGCCGGCAGGTTGCTTGTGGGCGTCCTACAAGTAGGACCTTGGGGATTCCAGTCTAGTGACATTCTTACAATGCTGCCTGAGAGCATGGCCTATCTATGTCCATTTACGATTTCTGATTTGGAGATGGATAGGGGACTTCCGAGTAATCTCACCAATAAAGTTTAAAAATTAGGTTAATTAACCAAAAAACTTTACCCTTTACACCAAACTCAATGCAGTTACTGCTTTACAGTGTAACCGCTTGTCGTCACCTTTTGTGACCATTTCCAAGCTCTTGTTGTTGCTGTTGTTGGACAAATACAAACTGACCATGTGACTGACACATTTGCAACAATGACAATTACGCTGTCAACGCGTTGACGCAACAACCAGCTTTTTGTTTGAATGTTTGCCGCATGCAAACCCATGACCAACAACAACAACGCACCAACAATGTCCTTTGGCCAAAGGCAAACCGATGAGCATCAGGGATCAGTGCAACGCTGTTGCCTTAATTGCGTTCCAGTGACTGTCAAACTGGCTGCACTTGTACGGAGCTGCTTGAGAAACTGGCGGCAAAACTTGGGCACTTGGCCTATTGAATTTATGCTAAAGTTTTGCCAGCTGAGATTTACGAGCTACTAGCTTTGTGATATATTTTGCAGCTGCTGTGCTTTGATGCAAAAAAAGTTAATACACTTACTGAGAGTATATGGCAGCAGCTGGTTAGTTGGTAGGCCAAGAAGCTATAGAGTAAGCCCAACACAGTGTAGATGGAGCAGTAAAAAAGGCAATAATTAATTATAATTAAATAAATTTATTACATAAATCGAAAACTAGCTTAAATGTCTTTTAAACAACGGAAAACCATGAAGTATTATATTTTATAAGCTGCAAGAAAAAACCTGGTTCAACTTTGTATGGCAGCTATATAAAATAGTGCAACGATTTTATTAATACTTTACACAAATGTGCAAAGTCTGATCAAAATTGGTACACTATTTCCTGTAGCTGCCATAGAAAGTTGAATATGTGCAGAATTTTCCAATACGACACGATTAACGAAGCTGCGTCTATCGTAAGCTGCTCGGAAAACTGTCTCCAGCTGCTCTAGTTTTTCTAGAAATTCCTCAAGTGTTCTATGATGTAATAAATTTTAGTGCCTGCCGCAAATTTGACTTCACGAAAAACGGTTAAACTTTATAATACATATGAAATAGTAAACCAATTCTATAATTCATTTGGTTATGAAAAAATCGTAACCAATTTTGGAAAAAAAAAATAACTAGTGGTCTAGGTATAATTTATTTATACTTTTTTTTTTAAAATACTGATACTTATTGAATTCGAGATAAATGGACTTAAACATATATACATATAAAAATAACGAAAAACCCTACAAAGGGAGGAGGTCACCATTTTGGTTTTAGATTTTTTGGATGGTCCTTACCACATTAAGCAAGAGAAATTCCATAACCTCTTTTTTTTTTTGTCTATTTTTTCTGTACTGTATAGGGGGGACGGACAAAATTGTCAGTTAGGGAAAATATAATTCGTTAAGTTATGAATAAAATCATAACAAAATTAGGAAAATAAAAAAAAAATAACTAGAGGTCTTCTTTTCCTGTGCAATGTAAAGAAAATTACATTCGGAATATCGAAGTAGTCTCTTGCTCAGTGTTGTTTCCTGAAGAAAAAAGTTTTAAGTAGCCTCAAGAATTCTTGTCCTGCACAATCTAAAACATATATTGACTCGAAGTCCTTGTTGTACGCATCTAAGGAAAAATCATTTTAGATCAATATATTTTTCCTAAACCAGAACCAATGATGTTGCGTCTTTTGTTAGGACTCTTAAGGATTTTACTTTGAGCTCATCATACCCGGATTAACCACTTGGATGGCATTTAAGCGTAATATACCAAATAAAAATGACTGGATCAAGTATTGGGTAGTCTTTGCATTAAATCGTGGATTGCGCGTTTTTTCAGAAATATTTTTTGGATTAATGCCGTTCTACGCTGAGATCGGAATGTTTCTACCCCCTTGCATCTGGTTTGCAAGAATACTCAATTGCCCAATAAGCAGCCATATATATATAGATATATTGACACTAAGGGGTGCTGTAAATTCCCGTCTTGATAAAATTCGCCAAATTCGTGCGAATGGTTTATAATTTTATTTAATTTCTTTGACTAACGTGTTTTATTTTAAATAAACTTTTTTTTTTTTACTTATTATTTATCCCCCAAAAAAATGTCAATATTATAAAAAATTATTTAAAGTTGTAACAATATATAAAATGTTTATCTTTTATCCACTTGGAATCTACAAATTGAACAACGCCATCTTAATTCCCAGATTTCAAAAATTAAAAATATGCATTAAAAGTAAATATAGAATCTAATAATAATAAAAAGAATTTCAATCAAATTTCTATTGTAAAAAGCGTGCCATCTAATGCCAATTATGCTTGAATGCATTGTGAATCGTAAGCGCAAATTTAATAAATAATATCAAAAGCAGCTTGCCAAGCTACTACAATACATACATTTTACTTTGGCGCATTTTACGAATTCATATAGCTCAAAAGACACCATCCCGATTAGTATAATTGAGGCACAAAATATCGTAATATTTCAAGGGATAGGATTGCGTGAAAAATTGGACAGAAATACAGGTTGTATATACATAAATTTGTGTCAAGCTAAGTTAGTTTGCTCTTGGCTAAAGAAATTGCCAGATCGGTAGTAAATTACTTTGGCATAACCCTACGGGGGGAAGTCACCATTTTGCTTTTAGACTTTTTGGATGGTCTTGAACACATTATTAAGTAGAGAAATTCCTGCAACTCTTTTTTGTATGCCTATTTTATTGTACTTAAGCGCGACTGACAAGATAGTCAGGGAAATTATTATTAATTCGTTTGGCTATGAAAATATCGTAACCAAATTTGGCAAAAAAAAAATTCTTGAGGTCTAGTTATAATTTATTTATAATTTTTTTTATATTAAATACTTTTTATGCAGTCATTAAATTAATTAATAATTATGTTTTTACATTTGCTGCACCCCGGAAAAAACGTCAATTTAATTATAAAAAATTATTTAAAGTTGTAATAATAAAGAAAATGTTTATTTATAGCCCATAAATTAACTTGACATTAGAATACTAATGGAAACCAAAATGTAACAAGACCCAAATCATCTTGGTTTAGAGCACTAAAATATTATGCATTAAAAAATACATTAAAAATAAATACGAAATCAAATTGTTGTTACAAAAATCTTGCCACCTAATGATGATTATGCTTGAATTAGTTGTGAATTGTAAGCGAAAAGCTCGCTGGGTCAACGCAGTGAAAGCAGAGTTGAAAATTCTAAGGATCAATGATTATGAAAACGTCGTCGGAAACCTTGAGGGATGGAGAACTGCTGTGAGGAAGACCAAGTCGGAACTTTAAGGCCAATGAATATATAGAAAAAGAAAATGTAGCTTTTAAGTAGCTTACAAAACTATTTGAGGCAAAGTTGGAACTTTGGATACACCTGAAGCTTGATTTCGGATGTATACCTTTTTGGGTGTTTTTTTGGGCAGGGTTTTTTAAGCTTCTAAGTGGTTTTTAAATCTACCCAAGCAATCTATCCGAAGACAATTCGCTGCGGAGATTTTGGGATACAGGTTTAGATCTCTCCTATATGAACTTTCACTTCTACATTCGTTTAATAGCTGATTTAAAAATCTAATAAATATGAAAAAGAATCTCCTAGTTTTTTTTACCAAGTCTCATGTAAGCTTATTATTAACAATGTTGTAATTTTCTAGATAAAACTTTTCGTTTTAATCCTTTTCAGCCCCACTTTGACCATTCATTTAATACCTGCTTTAGAGTTCTAGTAAATATGAGTAAGTTTCCAGATTTTGGTGTTGAGACTCTTGTAAGCTTCTTGTAGCAATAGAATGTTGATCTTTTCTTGCTAAAACTTTCTTTTCCTAAGCGCTTCGTAGCATGTGTTAAATGAAAAATTTGACACATTTAATTAAAAAAGCCTTTTTTAACTTAAAAGTTTATACTAATAATCCTTTCAAAATTATGTGAAGAATACATATTAACTGTGTGCACCAAAATGCAGTTAATTTTTTTAAACTGCTTGTTAGATTGCAGTTGAAGCAGTTTAGAGCTTAAAGCGATCCTAGCAAATAAAAAGTTTTCACAAACCAACTACAGTGTATGCCCAAGTCGACTGTTTCACATTTTTTCTACTATTAAGTCTATGAGAAAACACAAACGTGCAAAGTTTGATCGAAAGTGGTGCCAGTATTTCGTATAGCTGCCATGGAAAGTTCAACCTACGCAAAATTTTTCAAAGTTGTACGTTAACGTAATTAACGTAAGGTTCCAATTATTGGTTCAGCTCGAAAAACTGTTTCCAGCTGCTCTAGTTTTCCTAAAAATTCTTCTAATGATAGAAATATGTAAAGTTTGATCAATATTGGTCCAAAGTTTTTTACAGCTGCCATAGAATGTTGAACCTGCTCAGAAGTTTTCAAAGTCATACGAATAACTTAGTCCTATGCTGCGGAAGCTTCCGATTGTTGGTTCAGCTTCGGGAAACTGATTTCAGCTACTCTAGTTTTCCTAAAAGTTCTTATAAAGAAACAAATATGTAAAGTTTGATCAAAATTTGTCCAATTTTTCGTACAGCTGCCATAGAAAGTTGAACCTGCTCAGATGTTTTCAAAGTCATACAAATAACTTAGTCGCCTGTTGCGTAAGCTTCCAATTGTTGGAAACATGTTTCCAGCTGCTCTAGTTTTCCTAGAAATTCTTCTAGAATTCAAAATTTCAGTTTCAAGATAGGCATCACCTGCAACTTCACCGAAAAACCACCCCAACCAACCCTTAATAAAATTTTCTTTACACAGTTAGGGTATCTGATATGTTTATGCACAACATTTTTTGTGCTTTTGCACACTTTTGCTTTTGTGACAAATTTAAAAGCTTGTTCCAAGAAGCGAAAGATTCGCGTCAGGCCAAAAAAAAAATGCAACAAGCCAGAAAGAGCGGAAAGTAAAAGAGTCAAAAAGAAAGGAAACTAATGGAAATAAAAGAAAAAAAAAGAACTGCAACTAAAGCAACAACAACAACAACTACAATAACCAAACTCGTATATTTCCTACTTGTCAAGCATCCTACAGAGTGTCAAAGGAGTACAGTACAACAACAACAACAACTAAGTGCAGCAACAACAACAACTTCCAGAACAACAAACTGCAGTCACTTTGTTTGCTTTGGCCATTACTCTTGTTCTTCTTTTTCATCCTAGTGTTGTTGTTGTTCTTCTTCTTCTTTTACTTTTTCTTTTTTTTTTTTTTGCTTTGTGTTCGCCAGGCCATGCTATTTGGCAAATGAACTTTTCCAACTGGATTTATATTTTTTTCCCCTCTGACTATTTTTTTTTAGTTTTTCATTTTTGAAGCTCTTCTCTCTAACTAGCTAACTGCCAAAGAGCCAAGTAGCAGCCTAGTCTAACTGCAGTAGACATAGCTAAAAACTATACTTAAAGCAACCGATATACAGGAAGTACAGTGAAGCTTGGAAGGTGGCAACGCTTTTTGGGCAATAAGCTTTAAAATCGCTCAGAGTTAAGAAACTGTACTATACTCAACTTCTTGCTTCTTAGAGTTCAATTTAGCTAAATATCTCAAAGATACTTTCGTTGAATTATCTATCTTATGGATATCTCTATAAGATTTCATATTTTGAAACTTGCGCAAAAATTAATCCCGCCATTTTTTCGTGATTGTCAGCTGAGAGATTTTGAAAAAATTTCGGAAACAATTACATAGGTCAACATGGTTTAGTTTTTACAAAGCTAGGACCCGTTTCTGAAGTTAGAATCCGAGTCCGGGCTCAGATTTGGCGTCGGAATTTTAAGATACGAAAAACGTTGATTTATTTCCTACTTTTGAGGCTATTTACAGAGTGCAAAAAATGTTCGGTTTTGTGCTCTGTCTCTCTTCATTTACTTCATTTAGTACCGTTCTTACCCTTTAATTTAAGATTTCAAGAGTTCAATTACGACTTTTTATTTCGCAAAAGTTATGGCTATTCAAAGTTACGAAATATGTTAGCTAAACTTAATTAGCATTTGCATTCAGCCTTTAAGACAATTATTTTTTACTGTATATTACTCTTGATAATTTTCTCCTAGGACTAAATTTTCCGGACTTTATATTCGTTCTCTAGACCTTCAAAATTTTTTGTCCCTTACATAACCTCAAAGGTTGAAAAAATCGCCATATTTCGGGTACATAACTTAAAATATCTCAAAATCCTGACCTAATGGGCCAACTCTGACCCCGGATTCTAGGCAGCAAATTACTTTGGATACGATCCTTAGCTTTTCAACAACTGGCATGATACCGGTTTTTGTAGACCTGTGTTATTTCCTTTTGTACATCTGAACATCTTTGTCTTATAGACCCTAAGAACAAGCGACACTATTTTCTATCTTAAAAATCCTATTATTATGTGCAACAATTTTCCTTTCCTATGATTAAGATGCTGAGCGGGATATTTGGGTGCTATTATAGAACCCAACCCCGAGGTTTCTGAGTTAGACCCACAAAATGCCTCTTTTCGTGAGATTTATCTAAGTTCTAATTAACAGAGCCTTATAGAACAATGAATTCAGATTTAGGGATTCCAAAAGCATTTCAAAATTATTGTCAGACATCTCTAATTAAAAAAGATCTTTTGGAGTGTTTTGAGGTTTAATATAAAAACACTTCTACAGAAAGAAAAAACGATTTTCTAATTCAGTAGCCAAATCATAACTTTTATATGTTTTTGGGTTCGATGAATTCGAATCTGAACTCCAAAAACCAACAGCACATCAGGACTCAGACATAACCTTAGAAAAATAGGCTTTTTGGGGGTCTATCTCGGAAATCTGTCATATTGAGATTTTTTCATCTCGGATTTAAACTCGAAACAACTATTTGTGAAGTAAACATAGAGCCTGGGTTTTTTCGCAACCTACACAATAAAAATACAACGATTTTCTGGTTCAGTGGCCAGATTATAACTGCTATATGTATGTGGTTTCGCTGACTGATCCCGCAGAGCATCACAATTCAGATCCCTTAAAATAAACATTTTGAGGGTCTATCTGAAAAACCTGTCATATTGGGATTTATTTGATGTGGGATTTGGGCTCAGCGATCTCGAAACTGACTTAACCTCTTGAAGAAGACAGAAACCTGTCCTGTTGGATTTGTTTTGACCTTGGTTTCGGCTTCAGCAATCTCGAAGAAATTTTTGTGAAGTTGAAATAGAACCTCGATTTTAGGGCACTACCAACCTTCTTAAAGAAAAAATGATTTTCTGCTTTAGTGCCCAGATTATATCTCCTATATGTGCTCACTGAATTCGAATCCGATCTCCAAAAACTCGCAGCATATAAGGATTAAGTCATTAAAAGAGACATTTTGGGGGCTTATCTTAGAAACGTGTCATAGTAAGTTTTTTTTTAACTCGGATTCGGGCTCAAGCGGACTCTCAACTGACATAACCTCTTAAGAAAAAGCATTTTGGTTGGCATATTGCGATTTTTTTGATCTCGGAGTCGATCTCGAAACAACTTTTTGTAAAGTTATGATAGAACTTAGATTTTTTCGCGCTGTCAAAGTGCATAAAGAAAACATCATTTTCAGCTTTAGTATAACAAATGTGTTTTTCGGTACGTTAAAATCAAATCCGAACTCAAAAACCCGCAACACATTAAGATTTAGACATATGCTCATAAAAAGAAACAGAGAGACCCCTATATCTCAAAAACCTGTTATATTGGGCGTTGGATTCGGGTTCAGATAATTCAAAAACCCGTCGTACTAGAATTTTTTAAAGTTTAGGATCAGCAATGCCAATCCCAGCAACTATCGCCTAACAAGTGGTCTGGAAGCATAATTTTTTTCGTTTGGATGGAAACATATTATTTTGCACTGTCAATCTACCTCTGTTTTTACTACAAAAAATTATATTTTTATATTATAATATATTAAAACTCCGAAGGAAAATTTTGCGAAAAACGGAATTTTTAAATAATTAATGTTTAGACTTTTGAAGTAGAACTTTTTAGGCGGCATTCTGACTTTCGAAGGGAGTAACTTTAAAGTTTTGTAAACACCAAAAATGTTAATTTCGTTGCGTTTGCTTTGATTTTCTTCTCCGCGATGACGAAGAAGAAAATCGAAAAAAATGCCTTGAAATGAAATGAAATTGTAGAAAAATTAGTGGGATGAGAAAAATTGTACTTCAAACGCGTGCGTGATTTTTTTGAGTATAAATGCTATCGTGTCATGCTAGGTTTCACTGTACTGTAACATGCTGTTTCCTCTGTGCGAGAGATTGTTTATGTGAGTTTGTTTCGTCGTAGTCGCAGTCGAAGCAGAAGTTTCTGTAGTGGCACATTTGTTATAGAGAACGAACCACGCACATCGGTTGTAAAAGTTTTCTTCAGTTTTCTCCACGTTTTTGGCACTTGTTACTGGGACAGGACTCAGGAGTCTCTACGCGGCAAGCCTGCAAACATTTTCAAATTTTCGCCATTTTTAGTATTTGGTTTTTTAGGGTTCGCGTGCTTTTGTTGTTGCTATTGTTGTTGTTGTTGTTTCTAGGTATGCTCATTTGTTAAGTTTTACAAAGGTTTAAAGTTATGACAGCTATAGAAGTTAAGTAACTGCCGCAGTTGAGCGTTGGTTGGTTTTTACTTTTGAGGATAAATGCCAGGATAATTGGATATCAGTTTGATATGTTGCAACGGAAACTCTTAGTTCGCATGTGGCTTGTACGTTTGCGTACGTAGAGGTTTACGTCTTTATTTTACGTCGCTTTTTCTTGGCAAAACCAACATAAAGTAAAGTTTCTAGTATCCGTAAATATTGGTTCAAGTATTTTCTACAGCTTTGTGGAGTTGCTTAGAGTGCGATTGATTGATTGACTTAGGAAGATATATTTTCTAGTTTTATCGTAGATAGCTTAAAATTTTTATAGAATTTAATTTAAAAATAAACTAAAGAAAACTCATACTGTAATAATTAATCATTTTTATGGAGTTAAAACTTATAGCTAAAACCTAATAAATAATAAAATATAAAAAAATATATGAATACAAAAAAAAAAATGAAAACAAAACAAAAATAAAATTATTTTTATTATGCAACAGATTTGAGTAAAATATTACAAAATTAAATTAAATTTAAAAATTAAAAAAAAAATATAAATAAAGAAAAACAAAATTGTAAAAAATGAAATTGAAATTAATTCTGTTAAAATAAAAAAAAAATCTATTCAAATAAATTAAAAAAAAAATTTATTAAAATAAATTTAAAAAAAAAAATGTTTGGAAATAAAAATTAGAAAAGCGAAAAAATGGGTTTATTGTAAAAAATATTGAAATTAGACCTTTTTTTTTATCAGATATAAATAATATATCGATTTTATCGTCTTAAAGATATAAACAAAATTCAGCTTGGCGTGACGTTACTAAAAATTGACTTTGCTCATAAAATTGGAAATTTCTGCGATAAAAATTTGCCCTTTTGGTACACTGTTAAAAAATATAAAAACTTAAATTAAGATTTTGGCATTCTTGATTTAAGTACCTTAAATGAGATAAAAAGAATAGTCTTGAAATAAAAACAAATCTTGATATAAGAATTCGGAAAGCAAAAAAAGTGATTTTATGAACCCAAATCCTCAAATCAAACCTATTTCTAATCAGATTTACTATGATTATCTTTCTTTTTTTATGTGTCCAAGAATTTGGCGTTACGTTACATAGACTGACGTTACTCAAATTTCCTTTAAAAAATGTATATTTATTTATTGCTTTTTTCTCATTGTTTACTCAAAAGCAAAAATCAATCTAAAAGTTTTGGATAAAGCGAAATGCATATAATATATAGTATATATATTTTTACATAGATAGAAAACCTGATAGTTAGATAGGCAGATAAATAAATATATAGCCAATTGACAGATAGTAGACCACACATATTTACGAGTATATATATATATATATATACACCTTTAAAAAAAAATTATAAAAATAAAACTAAAATAATTTTCAATATTTCCCAAGAAAAGTAAATTTGGTACTAAGCTATATGTCATATTCTTTTCATCCTTTTACCTGTATGAAAATATAGATTTGTAGATATTTGTAGGTTAGTAATGACCTACAAAATTCGAATTTTTTCAAGGCCAGTTGATAATTATAAAAGTTTCGAAACTCATTCAAAGCAAGAATTTAGACTTTTAAAAGCTCCGAAAATCTGTTGACATCTGCCATTTACCATAGTATAGTACATACATATGCATTATGTGATATAGAACATACATACATATCTTTTAAATTTCATATGTACTGCATGAATTCGCAAAATAAAAATTCTAACAAACAACAACATCTGCTTTGTGTATATCCAAAATGGGCAAGTTCTTGAGAAAATAAAATTATAATTTTGTTTAAGGCCAATACGCAGCAAGCAAAATTTACAAATGTAATTAAAAAACTTCTTATAAAAAAATAGCCATTGTGAAGTTTTTCGCATTGTTTTTTTAATTTTATTATGTTTGTTGAAACCTAGGACTTCTTTTTCTGAGAGCTACTACATATATCCATTGTAATTATTTTATTTAAATAAGTCTTTTGATCTAAAATTCCACTTTTTGGGTAACCTTGATCGTTTCATTCATAAAAATATAACTATCTTTTGATATTAAATAATATAACAAATAAAATATCAGCTTTGGCTGTCCTTTCCATGTAGCTTAAGTTTTTTAAATTTAAGCACATAGCATTAAAACAAATAAATAAATAAATAAAATATTTTTGAATCTAAAGTTAGTTTAAATAAAATTTGGTGCATATGAAATATTGAGTTAATTAATACTATGAGCATGAAGCTATAAATTATTCAATAAATATTATTTAATAAATAAAAATAATAAATCCTTAAAAAATTGGTTAATAAATGCCTTGTATGACTGCTGTTGAAGCAAAGGGCCATCAAAAAGTGTTCTCAGTTAAAAAAAATGCACTACTGCAAAATGTAGTTTTTAATTAAAAAAAAAAATTTGCAAATTTTTTTACAAAGTTAAATCTTAATTGAATATAAAGATTTTTTTGTATAGCGTACCTATATTAAGTTTAAAAAATTAAAAATTTGTACGTGCTTCCAATATATCATACCAAAGGGTTCGGTTTCTGAAAAAATTACCCAAATGCAAAAGGCTTCAAAATTGATTTTAACACCACTCACAAACACACACTTACAAAAACCAACACAAACGCGTCTGTATACATATATATGCATCAGGATTTTACCATTGCTCTGTGTATTGCATATAATTATTTGGGAAAACATTTTTTTAATAATTCAAATTTCATTGTCCTTGTTTACGTTTTATCCTTTGTGTTTTGTGCATCCAAGTACTCAAAATTTATGCCCATAAACATAAAAACAAATACAGATATACAAAGTACAATACAAATGCGAGGGTAGCTAGAAGAGTAGTCGCCCAGAAAAAGTGGCAAAAAAATATATATTTTATCATTTCCAAGTCTTTCAATGCTTTAATGTCTTTAATTAGTATATTTTTTAAAAAGAATTAATTAATCAGGAATAAGATTATTTATTAAATCTTGAAAAACTTTTAGCTGTGCTCAATATTGCTTAAGATAGTAAACCCTTTTTTTTGTTTTAAATTACATTCAGCTTTTATGCTTTAATTTTTTAAAATTACTTCCCGGCTAGCCCTAATCAGCATAAAACCATGATTTCCTCAGATAATTCTTTTCATGCCCTTGCTGGTCCCAACTTTATCATCTTGGACAGTCCATTTCATCAACTGCTCTTTGAGCTCAGAATTGCTGTAATAGTTCCGGTTAGTTAGTAACATTTGCTTATAGAGGGCGTTGTAAAAATTGTTCCCTATCAAAATATATTTAAATTGTTTACATTAAAAAATACTTTCCTTTAACCAAAATTTAAATTAAAAAATTCAAATTAAATAAATAAAAAAAATGGATGTCGCTTTAAGTGTTTTTTTTTTATACAGAATGAATTATTAAAATATTAAAAAGAGAACGATTATGCCGTATATAATTTCTGACATTTACGTTTTTTTTAATATTATAAACAATAAACAAATATTCCAAGAATAGTTATAATACCCTAAAAGCTTTATTTTTAGCTTTCTTATCTTCTCACTTTTTAATACAAAGGTTTTTGACGTCATTATCGTCTCCGTCAACATTTATTTAGCTGTTTAGTATAGCCGCTAGTTGGCGCGAGCAAGTATTTGAAAGTTTTTCAATTTGAACATTTTTTTACGTTGTTTTGAGGGTTTTGTGTACAGAAAGAAATATAAAAATATTGAAAAAAGAACGATAAATATATATCGGCGAAAATAAGTGAAGCGGGCCACTTTTTTGGCGACCTTCTCCGATTTTGATGATTTTTACACAGTTGGTAGAGCTGCTAGCCATTAGAAACCACGCCCAATTTGATTGCAAAATTCCGATTATTTATCGAGTTATCGCTAACTGAATATCGGTTATTTCATTTTTGGACTATTTTTTGATAAGCCATATCTTCTAATAGAATAAAGATATTGACGCGAATTATTAAAAGAAAATATTAAATTTAAAAAAAATAAAATGGAATTTTTAAAAAAAATATTTTTTTTTTTAATTTTTTATAATTTTTAATTTTATATTTAAAAATTGAAAAGTGTTTTCCCACTTTTGAAAAAAAGTGTGAATGTCATTTTATGCGTGGAAATTCGCTGAAAAAGACGCAAAAATAAAAAGAGTGTATCTCGTAAAACTGTAGAAGTTATGCTTATTTTTGTGATGACACCTCGCATTTTCGCCATAGTAAACAGTCATCGAAAAATGACACAAAAGCATAACTCTTTGGAATTGATAGATAATAAGTTCAAACTTGACATGAATAATTATTTTGACATTTTAAGATCAACTTAAAAAATAAAACTGAATATCATGACCCTGTCACCAGATATTTAAGGTCAAAGGTCACTAAAATCGGTTTTTTGCAAATAACATTTTACCAGTACTTTTAAATATTTCTCATTGTTCTAAATAATTGCAATGCGTAAAATTCTCTACAAAATCGCCACAGATCATTATTTCGTACAAGTTACCCAAGTATATAGAAAAGTGTTATACAATCTCTATATGATTTTTCGACTTTTTTTTAAAGGTATATCTTGCCAAAAGCTGCTAGTCCCCAAATATATTTCTGGCAGTTTAAGAGAGTGATTTTTTTCGGACATTCTGAAAGTGTTGACAGTTTTTTACGAGCTCTGAATATTTGCGAAGAATTATATAAGAGGGGCCTAAAATAATTATAAATGCTTTACTTTAATACTATAAAATACAATAGTATTATATATTCCAAAAGTATAAGAGTGTATAAGGTTTTATGACCGAAGCGGATCGCAGGTAGACAGAAGACCCCTAATGTCCTTTGTTCGATTCGTTCCAGCCGAGCCAGTTTAGAAGTCGCGTCACTAAAATAGCTATATCTCTAGAAATAATTAAAATTTTAACACATCCTTTTAAGGAAATATTCTTGAAAGGTTAATCTTTGAGAATATCAAAAAAATCGATTTTTTCAAATTTCTACACTAGAATACCCCCTTAAATTACTGAATTTGTTTTAAAATTAGGTCTTCAAATATAATTTCACCTTTATTAAATTTGTTTGAATACAACAAATTTAAAAAAAATCCTAGATATTGAAATAAACATTTTTTTCGACCAAACGCTATAACCGCCAACTTTTCAGCCCACCCTCGTTAGCATATGTAGCACACACAGCAGCTGAGCTGTCATATTTGATACTGCGGAACACGATGATATGCAGAAAACAGCTGTAAATGATTTTTTTGGGCAGTGGGGTTTTTGGGGGGCGTGGCAATACGTGTGTTTGCCGCTTGAGGCGCTCTTGCGATTTTTTTTCGTATTTTTTTTACATGTTAACTTGTGCCAACCACAGCAAGAGGCAAGAGTTTTAATCGAAAAATCCTATAAAATAAATTAAAATCAAAAGTAAGGCTGCAAAAAAAAAAAAAATTATACATAATAATGGGAAACTTTTGCGCAGCAGCGCTACGGCGATTGAAAAATAAAAGTAATAATAATAATAATAGACAATGCCCAACAACAACGGCAGCCGAAACTGACGCAATCAAACTTTGTTGGAAAATAAATTAAAACTGGAAAAGGCATCAAAGCAGCAGACGACAGCTACAACAACAACAACAACAACAACGATGACAACAATGTCGACCAAAACCAAGTGATAGAGACCCAAAGTGGCAAAAGATACGTCCGTCCCGTACTAAGTCCGTAAGTCCATAAGTCCTTTGAGTCCTTGCTGCTGCTGCTGCTGCTGGCTACTACGCTCTATGCCGGATGTGCTAGCAGGACTCTTAGTTTGCTACGTCTTTTCACCCAAGTCCTTTGCGTCTAGCCCAGAATGTTTACTTGTGGCTTACGCTGCGTATGAGCAATGTAGCCAGCCCAAAGCCAAACTGCAGCTGCAGCTGCCACAGTGCTGCCAACTCAGTTTTGGTCAATTCTGTGGCATGCCAACGTCCTGCTGACGTCCTGCTGTCGTCCTTTTGCCGTTTCGGCACTGCTGCTTGTCATCATCTGTAAGTAATTTAAGCTATTAAATAAAAGTATTTTGATGAAACGCTTATAACAGCTGGTAATTACTTGGCTAAGAGCCAGACCAGCCAGCCAGCTAGCCATCCATCCAGCCGTAGATCCACAAGAATTTACAACAAATATTGACAACAACAATGTAATAACTTACAAAGTGCAAATTTTTGTACATTTTAAATGGAACATCATCCAACAAAGAGTCCTTGTAGACCAAAAACGATTGTTCATGAGCGCAGCTTTTGATGATTTCTGGTAACATTTTTTGAAAAGGACTTTAAGTAAATATTTTGTAGCTTTCAAAAGATATAAAATATATAAATAAAATCTTTTATTGGCATTTTTAAGCTCTTGATTTTAATTGTTAAAGTAAGAACAAAAATGCATAATTCTTAAGGAATTAATTAAGCGTAATTCTTAAAAAAAAAAAACTGATCAAATATAGAACACGAAGAAAAATGAGATTACAAATTCTGGAAATGAACTAAAAGTCTTAAATAAGAATAAAAATGGTCTTTAATTAATACAAATTTAAACTTTGGAATAAGAATATTAACTCAAAACTTCACAAGGTCGATCTCTTCTATTTAAAAATGGAATCTCTTAAAATGGGACTAAAAGTCTTAAATTATAATACAGTTCAAAGTGAAGATTTTTAGCTAAATAAAATTTTAGTTTTGCGATAAAAAAAAAGAATATATCAAAACGTGATAAAAGTCGTTCGCTTCTATTCTATTCTAAACCCTACAACTTTTTTAAAGATTCTAAAAAATTTTTAAATTCGAGTATCGAATAATTAAGAAATCACTTTTGAATCTTAAAATTACTCAAAAAAAAAAGAACAAAAACCAAAATTTATTAAATATAATAACCGAATTAAAAAAAAAACAATTAAAAAATAATTTTATTTAAAATCAAATAAAAATGTAAAAAAAATGAAAATTGCAAAAAAGTTGACGTTTCAAAAAATCTAAATAATTAAAAAAAAAGAATTCGCATATTTTTTAAATCAGGGACATTAAAAAAAATAAAATTAAAAAATAAAATAAATTACAAATAATTTTAAATACGAGTATCACGAGAATAATTAGGAAATCACTTTTGAATCTTAAAATTACTGGAAAAAAAAACCTAAATTTATTAAATTATAATCGAATTAAAAAAAAAAACAATTAAAAAATAATTTTATTTAAAATCCATTAAAATTTAACAAAAAATGAAAATTGCAAAAAAGTTTACATTTCAAAGAAATTGAATATTTTGTTGAAAAGAAATTACTTGATAGAGAAAAGTCTATAATTAATAAGTTTATTTAAAACATCAAAATTTACAAAAAGTTGAACTAAAAAAGTAAATTAAAAAGAAATAAAAATAAAAATTAAAAAATAAAATAAATTACAAAGAAGCTGACATTTAAAAAAAATCTAAATGCAAAAAAAAAAAAAAATTATTATAAATAAAAAATATTCATATTTTTTCAATTAAAAAATTGTATATTTTATTGGAAAAATAATTTATGTCGGTATCATCATTTGCTTAAAAGATATGACTTGACAGAGAAAAGTCTAAAAATAAAAAAAAAAATATTTAAAATATATCAAAATTTACAAAAAAACTAAATTAAAATAGGAAAACATAAAGTTAAATTAAAAAGGGAAATTAAAAACATTAAAAATTACAAAAATAAAACCAAAATTACAAAAAAGCTGCCATCAAAAAAAAAATCGAAATGAAAAGAAATAAATAAAAAATTCGCATATTTTTTTTAATTCAATATTTGTATATTTTATAAATATATGTAGTTATCTTTATTCGTTTAGAAGATATGCTTTAAAAAAATTTTTTAAAAAGTATCTAAATATAAAAAAAAAATCGAATTTAAAATAAAAAAACTTAAAATTAAATTGAAAACAAATAAAAATTACAATTAAAAAGCAAATAAAAATTACAAAAAAGCTGCCATTTAAAAAAAATCGTAATGAAAAGAAATAAATAAAAAATTCCCAAATTTTTTTTAAATTCAAAATTTGTATATTTTATAAATTTATGTAGTTACCATTATTTGTTTGGAAGATATGCCTTAAAAAAGTCTAAAAAAAAAATTTAAAAAAGTATCTTAATTTAAAAAAAAATCTAAATCCCTTTGCACTCGAGCCTAAAAAACAAAAGTAGCAACCAACAACTCGAGAGCTTGTTTTGTAAAAAGTGAATGCATTAATGTTTAAAAAAAATGCGGTCGCTGCAGCTAAAGAAATTAATTTATTTTTACATATATTGTAATAAAGCATATTGTAGCTTATATTCAAGACCAAAAGAAAGAAATAATTATCTAACATAAACATTACCTAAGAATCAAGAGTGCTGAGTGAGAAAAATAAGCGTGGCGCAAATGCGGCGACATTCGAGTGCAAAGGGTTAATATAAAAAAACTTAAAATTCAATTAAAAACAAATACAAATTACAATTAAAAATAAATAAAAATTACAAAAAAGTTGACATTTAAAAAAAATCTAAATGAAAAAAAATATTAAAAAATAAAAAATTCGCAATTTTTTTAAATTTTTAAATTCTATGTTTGTTGAAAAAAAAAATGTGTGTAGGTATCATTATTTGCCTTAAAGAAAAGTCTATAGACAAAAAAAATTTGTTTAGGTATCAAAATTTACAAATATCGAAATTAAAATAAGAAAACATAAAATTGAGTTAAAAAGAGCTTAATTTAGAAATTTCCAAAGCGACGTAAATTATTTTTAGTATTGTAATATACTAGAACTGCTCTTTTTATCCTTAATTGAAATCTGTTAAAAAAATATATATAAGGCGCTTAAAAGATATATCTATTAAAATCACAAATTTGTCTTTTATATAATGTTTATAAAATAATAAAAATTAAGAAAAGCTTTATTTAAAGCTTTTTAAAGTTAAAGAAAGCTTTATTGTAGGATTTCTAAAGCGTCTAAAATTATTTTTAGTCAAATTCCAGATATAATCTTTTTATGCTTAATGGAAATTTAACCTATGGAAAAATCTATATTCTTATTCTATATATTCTACGTTCTATGTATAGATTAAAAGCTTTATTAATAGGTTTGTCGAAATATCAAGCTTTTTTCATATATTATATTATAAATGTGTTTTTTAAATACCTTATATATAGAATTATTTTTATTATTTTCTATATATCATATGACTAATCGGTCTACCAAAATTAAAAACTGAAAGCAGTAGCGGATCTATGGGGGGTTCGGAAAGTCTTTTGGGAACTCTGATATAAACAGACCAAATCCTAGATTCGCCCTTGGTTGGAAGCGATAGTTTCTAAGATTCGATTTAAAAAAGAAATCGTATGCAACACTGACTATTTTTTTTATTATTCAATTTCTTAATCCTTTCGTATGATACAAAATGAGTTTTTTGGTTTTTTTTTTTTTTGTAATCCCTACCATTTAAAGAATCTTGAACTTATTGGTTATTTTAAAGGATTGGTTGGTAAATATTAAAACTAAATAATAATAATTTGGAAATTCTGCGACTTTGCTTGTGTTATAAAAAAATGCATTCCACAAATACTAAAAATATGATTTCTGAATCAAATTTATTTACAAACAAAAAGTTTGGGAAGTAAAATTCGGTTGGTTCAATTTCAGATCAGATGCATTAATTTAACTTATTTAGCTTTTTTTGTAGAAAGCAAGACAACATTTTAAGAGACTCTTAAACACTTGGCAAAAGCTGCTCGATCTGCTAATATTACTTCTAAGTCAGACCTGCCAACTTGTAAATTTTGCTCAAATAGCTACAATCGCTTAAAGATTCACAAAAAAAAAAAGTATTTATATACAGTAAAAGAACAGAACCCAAAAATTCCCAGCATATCTAGTTGAGTGAACCAATTCCTTGAACCAGTGAAGCAAACCAAAACCAATTTTTTCCAGCATTTTTGTTTTTTCTGGTTTTTTGTTCTGGTTTCCTCTCTCTGCGTCATACCTGCTGGAATTCTCTGAGCAACTCTGCAAATAATTGCCTGCTTTAAGGCGGGCGAGCGGGGTGGTTCGGTGCGTCGGCTGCAACTGACAACACAGCGATTAATAAACGGAAACTTCCTACCAATCCAATACAAACTCTCGCAGGATTTGCATGTCGTCCTCCACAGACAGCTTGCATTTGGATTTGTGGCCAAAAGTGTAGCTGCCTGCAACTCGACAAACTGTAGCCAAAGATGAATTCGAAACTTGCAGTTAGTTGGCAAAGTATCTCTGGGGAGTTGTGACCAACATTTGGCCAGAGCATAGTTAGTCCTGCAACGCCAGAGTTGCCACAATGCGGTGCACAGCTTGATCAGAGAAGCGCAATTTGGTTGCAACTATGGCAACAGGACTTAATTCATGCTCCAGTGCTCCTGTGGAGCGTTTAGTTGGGGGTTAGCTTTAGTTCTACGCGTATCCTCCTAACTGAAGCCGCCATCGTCAAATTGCAGTAGCAATAAAAATACAAAAAAAAAAAAAAAACTAGTGCCAGTGTTGCAAAGGAAGCGAAAAAGTAAGCAAAGACGTTGACACAAGCAAAAAGGGGCAACTAAAATTGTCTAGCCGTGAAAAGGGAAAAGGGTAAAGTCGAGGGGTGGAGTTGGGGAGTACAAAAGGCAGGCGTTGAAAGGACGTGGAAGGAGTTGGGTCTGGCAGCAGGGGGCAATGGCTTTTACTCTCTGTGTGTGTGTGTGTGTGTGTGGCACTAACAGCAAAATACACTTTATAGTTGTTAAGTCTAACTGTTGTCCCGCCGCTGCCGTCTCCGCCCCCGGCCAGACTTTGCGTTTTCTAGATTTTTCTTCCTTTTTTTTTATGCGCGCTCAAATCTCGAGACAATAATTTTTATGGCATAAAATTTTAGTTTTTCCCTTTTATAGTATAGTAATATTCTTTGTTTTTTTTTTTTTCCTACTTTCTTGCTTTATATTTTCAACATCATCATCGTCATCGTCCTCGTCATTGTCCTCGTCATTGTCGTTGCCATGTAAAACAAAAGTAAATTGCCATTTTTCTAAGCACTTCATTTTTACTACAAAATGTTTATGGCCATAGTGCCTTGTTGGAAACTTAATAAAGCTACTACTACAACTCCTTAAAGGGGCGGGAGCAGTGGACAGGGGGGCGGGAGCAGTGGACAGGGGGGCGGTAGCAGAGCTTGTTAGTGACTGTACAAAAAGCCTATTTATATACATGGTAGGTACTTGTAGCTATAAATAGATGTATATATATTTATTACAAAGCGGTTGGCTAGACAGACGACATTTTTTTTTAGGAGTAGTAAAGATTTTTGGTAGGAGAAATAACATGGCGACTATAATAACAACAGCAAGAAGCCCAACAAGTTCAGCTGGGTATAAGAAAATTAAGTTAAATCGATGATTAGAGTAAGAAAATGATAAAACTCTGAAAAACTCAATCTTGAATTATTTACAAAAGTAAAAAAAAAAGTTTCGACATTTTTGCCAGCTTATAAGTTTAGCCAAATTAAAGGGAACAAATTTTCTTGGTTAGGAGCCTGTTCTATGAAAATGTCAACTTTGCATTGTTTGATTAGGCTCACATATCTGTGCATACCAAATTTGGTGAGTTTAGCTATATCATTAATGATAAAAAGTTATGATATAAAATGTGTAAATTTTTAAGGTTTTAGACTATTTAAAACGACTTCTCAGTAAAAAAAAATCCAAAAGCTCAAGATAACCCTCCAGAAAAAAAAGTGCAATATCACATCCTAAGAGCTTAGAAGTTCTCATCTTCTTCTTCTATGGCGCGACAAACCCGATTTGGGTTTAGGCCTGTATCGCTCGCCTCCATTCGAGCTTCTATCCAAGGCTTTTTTGATACTTTCGTAGTCATGGGATTTGAAAAGGATATTACGGCTGAATGAGCCTTCGACTCACTAGCATAGTAGTAAATGTCCACTTACACTTCGATGCAAAACGTCCTCAAACGCAGATCGCCTGAGGGGCCGCCTTCTCACATTAGCTCACCCCTGGAAAGGGGTATTCACGGGCTAACCAAAGGTTACCTAGCGTAAAGCTGGAGGTTGTTTGCTACTTGGATCGGCTAGTTAGGAAATCGTCGCTGGTCACTCCCGTGTGACAATCAGACAACTGTCCGCGCACCCCAAGGGCCGAACCCACCTTCCTAGAAGTTCTCAATGAACTGAATATAAAAAAAAAAAAGATGAAGATATAAAATGTCCAAATTTGAATGATTCCATACCGTTTAAATTTCTTTCTTAGTAAGCTATATCTGTCGCTTAGACTGTTAGACTGACCACATTTTAAGGACTAAGATATTCTCAACGAACTAACTATTATTTCAGCTATTGTTGTGGCACATTTTGCGTCCGGATTCAAAATTTTTTTTTTTGTAATAAAAAAAAAGTACGTTCGGCTGTGTTCCCGAATAAAAATTCAAATTATTTTTTCGGATTAGTTTTAAAATCGAATGTTGGATGGTCCCAAGCCGAAATGTTTATATAGTTTGAAACCGAATTAACCTTTTATTAACGAAGAACAATTTTTGAAAATTTTATTAAGCTTCAGGCTGAAAGAAAATTGTTTTTTCGAGCCCAAGATCTTCGAAAAGCTAACTCCTAAAGCAAATCTATATCTAAAGTTTTTGAGAGAAACCATTTTTTTTATCGGATAATATAAAGATTGTTTTTTCGGCAAATCTAATAAAATAGATTAAGTTAAAATAAATAGTTAATCAAAATTAACGAGAAAAATGTTTTGAAAATTATCTTAATCTTCTGTCTGAAAGGGAATTGTTTTACGAACATTTCGACCTAAGATCTTCGAAAAGCTAACCCCTATAAATAAATCTATATATATAAAGCATTTGACTGAAACATTTTTTTTTATCAGATTGTAAAAAATATTATATATTATGAATAAAAGATGGATATTTCAGTAAATCTAATAATAAAGCTTTCTTTTATTAAGGAGAAAATTTTTTTTAAAAATTATGTTAAGCTTCAGATTGCAAGATAATTATTTTACGAACATTTTGAGCATAAGATCTTCGAAAAGCTAACCCCTAAAAAAAAATCGATTGATTAAACTTTGGACAGAAACATTTTGTTTATCGGATTGTAAAGGATATAATAAAAAAATAGATTTTTCAGCAAATCTAAGAATAAAGCTTTCTGTTATTAACGAGAATTGTTTTAAGTGCATTTCGAACCCAAGATCTTCGAAATCGTATATGATGTGTAGCTGTTATGGAACCATGAACGAAAAATCACGACTACAGCTGCATATAAACTCGTGAAGACGTAACTAAACGAAAACGAAGAACTTTGACTGAAAATAGGAAGATAGGAACTTACGTACATAATTCCATAGCAACTAGAATTCTTACCCGATTTCAAAGATCTCAAACTCTAAATATACGTAAAAAATTTCTAAGAGCTTAACATAATTTTAAAATATTTTTCTCGTTGATATAAAGCAAACTGAAAATTGGTTATTTCGAAAAATGGTTGAACCTTTTTTTCGACTTTAATCAATTGTAATTTCTAGGACCAACATAAGTCTGTTTTCGACTTTGGTTGCTTGTAACTTCAATATATTTACTGTAAGTATATCTGTACTTATCGTATATCGTAAAGAGCGCCTCAATACCTTTCAAACTAATTTTCATGTCGATACAAAATTTTATTTAGGAGATAATGATAAATAGCCGAAAAAAAAACGCAAAAACATGTTTTTCGAAAAATATCTCGAAAACGGTAAGAAAAAGACAAATTAATATAATTTTCGTGAGTCTCGACTCAAAATTACCGCAAAAAAACTCTATTTAAGAAGCTCGATGAACCTTAAGTTTTTAAACTAGTGTTGTGTGCGTGCTATGGTTAAATTTTAGTGTGACCAGCTCATATGGTCTGCGAGTTCTCAGCGTTCATATCAACGAACAAGTTCTGTAGCGACTGTACTTTCGTATTGTTCAAGCCTTTACTGCCTAAATGTTATTTATTTTCTAATTCAAAAGCTTACATTTTCATTTATTTTTTAATTAATTATTTAAAAGAACCAAAATTAGCACTTAAACAAAAGTCTTCAGTTAACTTCCCATTTTTGGCCTAACTCACTCCTTGGAGTCTGCCCAAAAGAACTTCAAGTATGCTATCTAATAGAGATGCAAGTCAGTGCACTTCATCCGCGTTAGGAGCATCCCTCTCTCCTCACTTTTTAAATAGAATTGACGTTGATGAGACCCTTCGCCAAACTAGTTCATATGAACGCTTTTTCTGCATAATCCTTGTAAATACTTTTATAGTACATATATGCACAATGCTTTTGACTGCTGAAAAACACCACAAGTAAACAACAACAAAAAAAACAATTAAAAGTTGTTGTTAAGTACATAATAATAGCAGTAACTGTGCACACTTTATATACTAAATGCTTTTTATGCCAACTCTATTTAGCGTGACTAAAACAAAAGCCAGTAAGAGCTTCCAGTTCTGCCCATACCAACTGCTGGCACGCCCCTTTTGGGGCAGATCCATTGACTGCCTTAACTAAGTAGCAGATAGTTAACTGTTAGTAGCAAATAAGTTTTGCGGGCGCTTAAGAGAGAATTAAAATAAAAATAAAGAAAAAAATATAAATGGAAATAAAAATAAAAAACATTTGCAACGAGGCGTTAAATGATGCTTTAATTTCATGCAAAAAACACTTAAGCCAACGCCTGGGCAGCTGCCACGCCCACTCATTTTGTGCGCCCTGCCAGCTAACAGCTACCAACTACAAACTCTTTGGACCAAGTCAACAACATGGCAGACAATTTCAATTGAACTGTTTATTGGCAGTACAGTAGAGCTGCATAAAAAGCCAACAACTACGAGGGTTGCTTGTAGAATTCGTAGCAAAATAGTAAACTATTAGTAAATATTAGAAAATATTTATGTGTCATTTTGGAAAATTAAAAAAAAAATAATCGTAATCGCTTTTTGCCAATATCAGCGTAAAAATGATTTCGTAAATTTTAATACTCACGCACCTTTAATATTTGTCTTTATTATCTGTTTAGAAATATTTTTTAAAATTATTTTTCATATTTATGTTTCAGTTCAATCGATTAAGCAAAAGAACGAGTATCATTTAACAAAGCTTACAATATTTAAAAAATTTATCTGATCAATTAAAAGGTATAAGCAAAACTGCGCATGGCGTGACGTTACGTAGAGCGTAGAGTTTTGACTTGAATAACGAAATCTCAAATGTTAATGAATTGGGCACGAGTTATCAACGAAAACAAAGGCCATTTTTCATATTTCACCATTTTTAATTTTTTATATTGGCGTTACGTTATTCAATTATTTTATTTTTATATTTTGACTTGAAATATGAAATCCCATATACATATATATGGGCACCAGCCTTGTGAACCAGCCTTGTTTGGGACTTTTAAAGCCAACCCTCGTGCAACTTCAAAAGCTTTACCAACTCAAAAGAACTGTAACACTTTTGGGTTTCTTGTTGTTGTTGTATTTTGCAAATTAATGGTAAAATTTCTTGTGAAATATTTTTCAATCTAAAAATTGCAATTTAAGCGTAAAGCAACACTGGCAGAGAGCAAGAGCAAGAGAAGAGAGAGAGAGAGAGTACTACAAAGTAGCTTCTGCGGCTTGCCAAACCCTTTTAAGCTGCTACCTCTTTTTCTTCTTCTTCCTCTGCTGCTGCTTCTTCATTTTATTCGTCTTTTTGTGGCCAAGTTCTACTACCTTTTAATGAAAATGAAGTAGCGCAGTTTTGTCTTGCTCTCCTTTTTAGTTACCACTTACATATATATACGTTTACATAATTGAGTTTTGGTTAGCGTGTTGGCTAAGTAATGTGAAAATTAATGGTTACCAAGATTGGCAAAAGCTTGACCCAGTAATTTGTATACACTTACAAAAGGTATATACAGTGAATGGAAGCCACTAACTTAAATTAGCATAAAGTATATATGTTTAGTTGAATAATGTTGTTGAGAGAGCTACATTGAGATCTTAAGGATTTATTGTGTTCGCTGTTGAACCAGTTCCATTTCCAAATCCGACTTCTGACTAGAAGAACCTTTTGTCAAGCCCAATTCTTGGCATTCTGTAATGTTCCATTTATAGAGCATTCTTGATTAATTAAGAGAGCTTTTTGGAGCTTTTAAAGTTATAGAAACTAAGATGTTGCCTGCCTGTCTCCTTGTCTCTTCATTTTTTTGGGTGGAGCTCTCTGGTCTTAGACATGTTTCGCTGCATCATCTTTCTCTAGCTTGTTAGTAATCTCACTGATAATTTGAGAGATAATACGTAAAATTCTACTTTGGCTCCAGTCTTCCAAACCAATTTAAATTTTTTTCGATTCTGCGACATATTTTTTATAGATAAGAAGCTTTACTTTGGCGCCTGTCTTCCAAACCAATTGTTTCTTGAATCTTGAAACATAATTTTTTTGTTATTTCGCTTAGTTCTTAATTCAATTATCTTAAAACCCAAATTTTAAACTTATAGATGGTATATTTAATATTCTCTTTATTGTCTTTTTACAGATCTCTTAACTGAAGCTCATAAATATTGGCGTTGTATTTAAAAAGCGTTTACAGCTTTATGGGTAAGCATATAAAAGATTTTTATATATTTTTCATTTATTCTTGAAGTATATATTATATGTTTTTTTGGCTTTACACAAGTCAGGCTTCAATTTTTAAAGGAATGAAATAGTTCCAAACTAATAGCAAAAAAGCAATAAATAATCATTGAAAATGGCTCCACTTTTTAATATATCTTTTTACTCTTACAAGTGAATGGTTCTGAGATTAAATCTTTGAAGACTCTAGCAGTCACCTAGATGAAATACTTGGTACATATCTTAGTATATAATGTGCATATAGCATGTGGCATGTAAAGACAAGTGTCAGCTGTCACAAAGGTAATATGCAGATTAAACAGGGGGCGCCAGGGTGCATAAACTCCAGTTGAAAGAGTTACAAATAAGCTTGAATCTAAACTGTAGATTTGCTTTTAAAAAAATAAACAACGCGCTTAAGAATATTTATTCTTAAAACTAATTCCTAATTTTCGCTAAAAAAATATATATCAACCAATAAATATTAAATTTTAACTCTAAGTGCAACCCGAAGAAACCTGCGATATTGTCAATACATGCAACATGGGTGGAAACTGGTTGAAAATAATGTAAATGGGATAACCCCTAAATCAAAAATAAAGAAAAATAAAATGAAATATTTTAATAAATAGTTGAAGAATTGATTTTAAATTTTTGTCGAGTTAGTATCTGAGATGAAGCTTATAAAGAGTTTAAAGTAAGAAAATAAGACGACGCTGATAAATAGTTTAGGAATTGGAATGGAACGATTGTTAAGTTACGAAATGAGATGATATTGGTAAATAGTGTAAAAAGTGATTTGAAAAGATTGTAGTCAGGAACTGAGATGACGCTAATAAATAGTTAAAGAGTTAATCTGAAACGTTTGCCGAGTTAGCATTTGAGGTAACGCTGGTAAATAGTTAGAGTATTGATTTGAGATGACGCTGATAAAGTGGTTTAGAGCTTATAAGGAACTTTTGCCGAGCTAGAATCTGAGATGATGCTGATACATAGTTCTAGATTTTTTTTGTAAAAGATAGCTTAGTCAGGAACTGAGTTGATGCTGATAAAGATTCTAAAAATTGATTTGGAATGATTGCTGAATTAGAAACCAAGATGATGCTCATAAAGTGTTTGAGAATTGTTTTAAAATGTTTGACGAGTAAGCAACTGAGATGACGCTGATAAATAGTTGAAAAATTTATATGGATCGATTGCCGATTGAGGAACTGAGATGATGCAGCTAAATAGTTTAAGAATGGATTTGAAAAGATTGCTCAATTAGGAACTGAGATGACGCTAATAATGAGTTAATGAATTCATTTAAACATTGAGATGACGCTGATAAATAGCTTAAAAAATAATTTGAAGCGTTTTAGCAGTTATAAACTGAGTTGACGCTGATAAATAGTTGAAGTATTGATAAGGAAAGATTGCCGAGCTAGGAACTGGGATGATGTTGATAAATAGTGTAAAAATTGATTTGAAAAGATTGCTTAGTCAGGAACTGAGATGACGAGAATTAATTTAAAACCATTGTCGGGTTAGGATCTGAGATGATGCTGGTAAATAGTTTTAGAATTGGTTAAGTTTTTTATATTAATTGATAAGAAACTTTTGCCGAGTTAGGAACTGAGATGATGCAGATAATTTTGTAATTAAAAGTTTTTTATAATTGATAAGAAACTTTTGCCGAGCTAGGAACTGAGATGATGCAGATAATTTTGTAATTTTAAATGTGAAACTGGGCAAACCCCAGTTAGGGACTGAAATAACATTGATAATTAGTTTAAAATTTGATTTGTACCAACTGCTGAGTCATCATCTGAGATAATGTAAGGATGTCAAATGACGCTTATAAAAATGTAATATTATTAAAAAACGTCTATAAAAAGTCTCAGCTGTTATAAAATAGATTTATAGATATGTCATTGAAACAAAGTTTCTCTTAATAATGAAGTTATCTAATACATTTGAGTAGGTTGGAATTGGAATGACTACTTTGAATTCCTCTCCTTCTGAGCGCTAATAAGGACCTTAAAATAACTTTTAGGAGCCCGTCACAGATGTTTCAGCTGCTTCGACTCGATTGGCGATTCTAGTTTAAGACAATTGAAAGCAATAAATATAATTTTATATTTAAGTTATTGTACCACAAGGATTAAAAAATAATACTCTCCTCCCCACAAAATTAAAAAAAAAAATTTAAAAGAAACCAAATAATTTTTGTGAAACTACGATTTAAATTTGATAAAATTTTTAACTTTGAAAACTTGGTACTTCTTCTTTTATCATGTCTATATCCTTAAAATCGTATTAGAAGGAGCTTTTATTGTTATAATGACTAAAAGCTACACTGAAAAAAATAAGTAAGCAAATGTAAATCGCTTTTAAAGAGAGTAAAATTCCAATTTCAAGAGCTTTTTTTGCAGAGCATAAGAATTACATTTAGAAATATTAAGAGGGCAAAAATGCTTAAGTTGAGATTGTCCAAAAATTTTTTTGAGTAGAGTATTTCGTACCCATTATAAGCAAATTTAGTGCTAATGCTGAGATTCAGAATATTTATTTTTTATGTATGAAAAGTTTTAAGCGAATAATTCTTAAAAATTCCTGAGTGAATAAATTCAATTTTAAGCAATTTTCAATATACTTTAAGATCTTTTATTTAAAACAAAATCCTTTCTTCTAATACACTTATTTCCTTGAACCAAAAATTTGAAATTATTTTTGAAACTTACAAATCGAATTTAAAAGCATTTTTGTTTTAGATTCTGTATAAACGTTTTCCTTATAGCGTGTAAAGTGTATAGAAACTTATTCCATTTAATTTTTTAATTAAAAATCCAATTTAAATTAATTTTTCAAGATTCATTATAAAAGTTTATCAGCGTAGGCCTATAGAGTATAGCAAATTTGTTGCCCTTGATTTGATTTATTTTTTGCTCTTATTTTTAGAATCACATTAAGTGCAATGAGTTGTTGTTGTTGTTATTTTTGCAGCTGTCGCCATTTTACATAGCGTGTGCCCAGCCCGTTCATACATATTTAATTTAATTAATTAAAGTTTAACAACAGCCCAAAAGTAGGCAACAATTTTTTTTGCATACATATGTAAAACAATATTGTAAAAGCCGCAATTGAAAAGTCAGCAACTCTTAACACTTAAAGTATACGAGTATGCGTAATAATTCTTTTATTATTATTTTTTATATTAAATTTAAGTACTTTAGCTGACTTTAATAAATATAACAAGGGGCTAACCAGCGCAGGAGCGTCATTAAGTGTGTGCAAGTAATCGAGTAATCGAGTAATCAATAATAAAAAAATATATATGTGTATGTGTGGGTAATAACAGCTATAAATGCCGCAGAAAGTGAAATATGCTTATATGTCATAGACACATATGTATGTGTATATACTATGTACATACACGAGTACATATGTATGTGGTAAATTTGATGACACAAACATATGTATCGAATATATAAGTATGCAGCGATTACGATCGAATCATGCAAATTGCGCTCGTAATGGGCCAATTCGAAGCACACACACATAAAACAAATGCAAACACACACACACAAACACACAATTATGCATATGTATGTACATATATAAATATTGTATATATGAGTTAATATGTTATTTGTGCCATATATAATGATATGTTTGCGTATGGGTGTAAATAATTTCTGCATATGCCGAGCTTCTAGGCGATTAACGAGGTTTCATTTTGTTTTTTTTTTTATATACGATATGTCGGTCGACGTCATTAAATTTTTACACTTACACTCCGAAGCGAGAAAGTATGAAAAGAAATTTAATAAAATATGCAAGTAGAGCATAGGGTATGTGCGAATCGTTAGATGCTCTAATTTTTATTTCTAAGCGTATGAAAAAAGAATATTTGCAGCCAATTTTAGCTTGAATAGTTTAAGTTTTGTACAATAATTGGGAGAGTATTTTTTTGTTCTGTCTAGTAATGCCATCTCTATAGACTGATTCGTCAAACTCCTCAAAATATCCAATTACAGCTTCGATTACTTCTTCATTGTCCACAAATCTCTTACCGCCAAGCCTTTTTTTGAGGTTAGGAAACAGATAATAGTCACTCGGGGCTAGGTCTGGAGAGTTGGGAGGGTGCGGCATCAATTCAAACTTCAGATCGTTGATTTTATGCCATCGCAACGATTGACTTGTGCGCTGGTGCGTTATCGTGATGAAACAAAATTCTTTTCTTCGCCAGATGAGGTCGTTTAATTTTCACCTCGTGCTCAAACGTTGCAATAAGTCTGCGTAGTATTGACCAGTGATAGTTTTACCCTTTTCAAGGTAATCAATGTATATAATTCTTCTTGCATCCCAAAAAACAGTAGCCATAACCTTGTTCGCTGAAAAAATTGTTTTTGCCTTCTTTGGAGTTGGTTCCCCTGGTCCAATCCACTGTTTAGACTGTTCTTTGGTTTCAGGAGTGTAGTGGTGGACCCAAGTTTCGTCAACGGTTATGAATCGACGCAAAAATTCGCTTGGATTGCGCTTATACAACGTCAATTTGGCGGTAGAAATGTTTTTTCGAATTTATTAATTTTTTTTTTTATTTTCAAGAAAAACACAGAGGCGTCTTGTTCAGTGTGCTCTCAAATCTAAACTAACATGGCGATCGGGCTGAAACTATAGCTACAAGCTATCTAAAGATGGTACTATAGAACGCCACCTCAAGGTAGGCCTAGTGGCACCATCTCTTGGTCAGGCCGGAAACTTATCAATCCACCCTCGTATTCTAACTGACAAAATATTAAGACATCATAAAAAATTAAATATTAAAATAATTTATTTGAAAATTTTCACTTTAAAAAAAATTGTATACGTCATTCCCGTCATCATATATTGTTGGTTTAAAAGTGGCCGCTAGATGGCGCAGGCAAAATTGTTTTAATTAGTTTTATGACGTACTGCGATATGAGAAAATGATAAAAGCGATCTAAAAATGTAAATATAAAAAAAAATAATGTCGAATTTCTTTTAAATCAAAAGGGAATTGAGACGGCGCTTTATAATTAAAAAAAAACATTCCATTCAAACTTTGTCTAATGTAAACCCAGAATCTACAAATCTCTTACTCTTACAAGAGACAGATTAAGGGATCATAAATTTTATATCGTTTAAAAGCAATATAAAGAAAAATTATCTAACATCAAAGATTTAAATTTAAGTGAACTTTCTTAAATGATAAATGATTTCAGATTTTTAAACTGTCTTCATATGTGTATATTTAAGCGGACCTTTTTTTTTCGATATAAAGGCTCTCTGCGATTTTGATTTTTTGGATCATTCTAAGCCATTTTGTCCCAGTAACTATGGGTCTGAAATGCATTTCGAGCGCCCACTTTATCAAAATATTCAAAATTCATTTTAGACCTTCCACTTAGAGGGTCAAAAAATGTATTTACTAATTTGCAGTCCTAGTCGAGGACCATTTTTAATATCAATTTTTTTTATTTTGTGCGCCGCCAGAGGGCGCTTTTGTGTATATTTTTAAATTTAATTGAAGAGCTGTTGCGAAAATGGAAGCATCCATCAGATGTAAAAGATTCCTAGGTTCGATCTTTGATTCAGCGTAAAGAATTGAAATACCTTCAAAATTTTAATTTCTTCCATAAATTTTCGTGCCTATTCCATTTGTGGTCTCCAGAACTGATGTATATAACAATTCAAAGTCAATAATTTAGTACCAGCAACAACTTATTATTGATATTATTTAGTCTGGAGTGTAGGCCCAAATCGGTATATAGGGTATATAGTAACGAATATAAAGGTCAGTTCGGCACATATTATTAGTAGTTAATCAATTAGATTTGTCTGCATCTATTATATATCGATGACCATTTACTACCTGCCTATATGTAATGAACAATTATTGTGGTCTGAGTGAGAACCATTTACCTCACATTATGTACTCACCACACATACTATAATGATGCGGGGTAAACAGAATTTTTAGTTGCATGATTGTCTTCTTGTTTGTGAAACAGTGGCAAACATAAAACTTGCCACACGCAAGTGGCATTAATAAATGGTTTGTTGCAAGCCTGAGAGAGAAGGTCAGCCTTTGGCTTGGTATTTTGTATAAATGCATAAATAAAGCACTCGCACACACACACACACACACACACACACACGTATGTACTGCTTTATTTATTATGCAAAAGTTTTGTGGGCGTGGCAGTGGCATGTGGAAATTATGTTGTCCATTTTCAATATTATTTGATTGATGAACTTTTGGCGTACGTGTAAATTTATGCTGATTGCTAGGCTCAAATTCCATTCCGAAAGCACTTTAACAACGAAAAATTCCACACCCCAACCAACGACCACCAACACAAACAAATACTCACTCACACTCACACTCATACGCTTACTGTACTCATACCTATGTGGCTACCAAAGACACACACACACAGACCAACGCTTCATCACTTTGTTGAGTTTTTATATTAAGCACATGTCATAACATGAATGTCCCAGACCATCATCAGAGGACCATCATCTGTATCTGTGTGTGTGTTGGTGTGTGTGAGTGTGTGTGTGTATGCACACACAGTGTGCTCTCAACATAATGCTTTGTGGCTGGCGCACATGTCGTATGCGCAATATTAAGCATACGTTCGTAATAACAACCTTCTTCTTAGTGCCCCTCCTACCCTTTGGCGTGGTGTAGTGGCCAAACAAATTAAATTCTACAATATAAAGATATGTTTGTATTTCAACGAGGGCAGTTCGATGAGTTGACCAAAG